>JAMKCH010084894.1:0-44391 GCA_023653785.1 Ophioderma brevispina | reverse complement strand
TTTAAGGGGCATATTATAATCATAGCCTTATTCCTGACTTACCCAAAGCAAAGTTGGGATTTTTATCAACTGAACTGTTGTTTTATATATTGTATTTATTCCTAATTTTACATGGGAATTTGATCTACTGTAGAAGAAATTTATAATTTATTTGTTGGATATTTTTATCTGTCTGTAAATGGACAGCACATTTGGGTATTACTGCAATACAAATATTTAAAAGGGCCTTTTGTTAGAATCAACTATCCTTTTGAAAATAAGCTTTTGAGGTTCATTGAATGAAAAACAAGCAAGCTTAATATGATTTTGAACTGAAGGAGTTGTTTCTATGACAGGTATAGGCATCATATTTTCATTTAAAATCAAACACAACTCAAATTTGCTTTAACTGGGAAGGGGTGTGCCTCTGAGAGTCTGAAAGTAGGACCCATATCTGTACCAATTTTTGCTGAAAAAGGGATTCGGAGCTGTACCAGAGATGCAGATTTTTGGGCCAAGTTTGCCATTTTTTCCTCAAATTTTGACATTTTTGTGCAATTTTCCTAAATTTTTAGTATAGAAAATTTTGACTTCAGATTGAAAACAAAAATTGACTATTTCAAACAATTTCAGGCAATTTTCAAAAAATTACCCATTTCTATACCAAAATTAGCATAAAATATTTGCTTACAAACAGGATGTTCTTTGTTCAGCTAGGAGCAAAGAAGAGCTGATGGAATAGGCTCAAGAATGGACTACCCCAAGGGAGCGTGCTCACACCTCTCCTGTTCAACATCTATACCAATGACCAACCTAGGAGTGCAGGATCAGGAACATGTTGTTTAATCTATGCAGACGATCTTGGAATTAGCGCAAAAGTTGCCGACTTCACAGTTTTCGAAGAGAGACTCTCCAAAGCTTTGGATGAACTCATTCCTTACTATGAGGAAAACTACCTACTTGCAAATCCATCCAAGACACAGGTGTGTGTGCTTTTCCATCTATGCAACCTTGGAGCCAAAGGTCAGCTTAAAGTAACCTGGTCTGGAACACCCCTGGAGCACTGTGACAATCCTGTCTACCTAAGAGTTATCTTGGACCACACTCTCTCTCTTGTAAGACCCACATCAAGAAGACTTCATCTCCCGGGCTTCATCTATAAGCATGTTCACGCAAAAACATCTTGAACAAACTCACTGGCACAAGATGGGGTGCTCACCCACATACCCTAAGATCGACGACACTTGCCCTGTGCTACTCATTTGCAGAGTATGCTTGCCCTGTATGGGAAAGATCAACCCACGCCAAGAAGCTTGATCCGGCATTAGATGCCTCCTGCCGGCCTATCACAGGATGTCTTCACCCATCTCCAATAGACAACTTATACATCCTAGAAAATATTCCTTTTTATCCCCCTGGCTTGAAAAGCAGAGGGGGATATTGCGAGGGCATGCATGTCTGTATGTGTTCCAGTTTGGTTAGCTTTTCTAACCAAGGTTAGGTTTTCGTTTTTCAGCTCACTTTCGAAAAGTTGACATCCGATTGAAGCCAGACTTGGGGTTAAGGTGCAATAGGGGTTCCTTCATATGTGCATGATGTCAAAGGGTCAAAGGTCATGGACCAAGGTCAAAGGTCATCTGAGGTCATATTCCATACTGCCATCTTGCCAAGGGGGATGACGCAAGTTTACTTGCAGTATTTTTGTATTTTAGGGATTTTTAGCCTGATTTCTGCTATTTTTAGGTCTATTCTCCTATTTTAAGGTGTTTTTATAGAGTATAGTCCCATATCAAGCAATATTGCAGCACTAAAATTTTATGAAATTTACAAGATGTGGTGAGAAATGTTGTCAAATTACTCTGTTACTCAATTTTAACTCAATTTCCCGCTCTTTAAAAGTTGGAGTAAATTCTTAAAAGCCTGCTCACACATACTATTCATGCGTGTAGGCCTATAATGATAAATCATAGTAATGGAAGTTAATGGTTTTGAAGTTACCTTCTCTTTTATTGGACATGGTTATTCAATAGACATCCTAAGATACCTGAAAATAAAAGTGTTATCTATATTGCTTAGAGTATTTTGAATTCACTTACAATTTATTTTGTTTTATTACTAATCATCACTGTACTGTTTAAAACAATTCATATTTTCTGAGAATTTTGACCACCTGTGATTGCAGGTGTGTTTTGGGATGCAATTTCTCATAAGTGCATTAATGGGTTTTCAGTGCTACGTGGTTAATGGCTAAAGTTCAACCATTAAAAGTGTCTGATTGTCAATACTGAGCCATTTTAGAATTGCACCCGTTCTTTTTGTATTAATTATAATATTGCTATATTTCTTAAACATTGGCATAGTTAAAGGCTGACTCAGAAATTTCAAAATATAATTTTTGTGTAATAATTAAAAATAGTCAACTAGAACTAAAGATAGTAACCTAAAAAATGCACAATTCCAAAGTTTGGGATAATTCGGATTTTTCATTTTAATGCAGTAAACATGTATAGTATTACGTGCCATAGGATACTGTGTATAACAAATATTCCGGATCCTGAATTTTATGACAAAAATGTGATTTTCTATATGAAGGACTTTGATTTGAGCTTAGCTATTTCACACAATGATTAGTATAGGCACAAGCATTATGTATATGCAAAAAACATGATTTGTTTGAAAATTGAGGGCTCCCTCCTCGGGAAATCTCTGAGTCAGCCTTTAACTCTTGTTATGACTTTTTATCTGCATGAAAGATTGTAGTCAAAGGAGTCAAAACATTTCCAGTCTTGGGTCGGTTGTTACCGAAATATTGCCTTCCGGCTTTGCACAGAGAAAAAAAAAGATGCAATGACGTCATCGTACGAACATGCATATGTTCTTACGACAACGTCATCGCATCTTGTTGGACTTGTTGCATTTTCTAGCTGCAACTCAGTGAGTTTTGGGTGTGTTGGGGTTATTATTTCTTTCTTTCATCAGTACACAATTCAACCCGGCACATAAATATATCAAAATGACAATACTCTATGCACAATTACATTATACCTTCACACCTACCTACTCTGTATCATGACTGTTTTATTCTGTTAATGGAATCATACACGATACAGCCTAGTCTAGGTGAAAGGGTATAATGTAATTATGCCAGAAACAATTTTAACCCTTTGAACCTTGTAGATTCTATAAAGGATATAAAACATAAGGCATGGATCTGAAAAAAAAACACTGGCCTAAAATTATGCTTGTTTGTACTCAATGGATTTTTCATACTTATTCTGAATATGGTATGGAAATGCATAAGGGTAAAGAAGGAAGTTGAAGATTCAGTGGATTCTTCTTCCTTTTCTTCCCCTCTCCTGCTTCTATTTCCCCTCTTCATTTTTTCCCCTTCTCTTCTTTCCTAATCATTTCTTTTTTCTTTTCTCTTCCACCTCTTCTTCCCCAGGCTTTTTCCTCTGGATTTTTCCTCCTCCTCCTCTTCCTTCTTTTCACATGTGTTTTTGGACCATAACTTGACCATCAAGGAATTGACAGATCATCAGAAAATAAATATGAGTTTTGATTTTATCACTTTGTAAGATTCAAGACAAAACTGATACTAATGAGAATATTTCCGGTTTCTAATATTGAAAAGTATGTTTAAATAATTTTGTTATCCCCTGGCTTAAAAATTCATGGGGGATATTGCAACAGCAGATTCCTTCTATATTATGTTCTAGTGTATGTGTTCCATTTTGGTTATGTTGTCTGTGTGTGTGTTCCATTTTGGTTAGGTTGTCTGTGTGTGTGTTCCATTTTGGTTAGGTTGTCTGTGTGTGTGTGTGTGTTCCATTTTGGTTAGGTTGTCTGTGTGTGTGTTCCATTTTGGGAAGGTGGTCTGTGTGTGTGTGTGTGTGTTCCATTTTGGTTAGGTTGTCTGTGTGTGTGTTCCATTTTGGGAAGGTTGCCTGTGTATGTGTTCCATTTTGGTTAGGTTGTCTGTGTGTGTGTTCCGTTTTGGTTAAGTTTACTGGTTTGTGCTATTCTTGCATGCTTTGCCATATTCGTACTTGGTCACAGGAACCACTGACTCAAGGCTAATATAAGATGTGCACATATTGACCTCTAATGACATCTATGTGACCTTTGATCCTAGTCGCCTAACTTGGTTTGGTTGTTGGTTAGGTTAACCATGTTATGTTTATTTCCTCTCAATTTCATGTCTAAGTTGCGATCATACGCAAGCCATTCATGTGTCTAATTTTCAATCAACCAATTACGGGCGCGTTTTACGATCCAAACAGGCGCGTAAGTGAGTGCACACATTGCAGCACACGCGATAGCAATGGCAAAACTCCGCGAAAAGGAGAAAATAAACACCTGGACAGAGTATAAAAGGTGAACTTCTACCAGATCCTAATGTCCAAATTTGACAAAACTTGGTATATAGGTAGTGGTACATACAAGTAACACCCATGCACTTTCATCATTATTTATTTGTGCATAATTAATGCTCCTTTTAAATTTTGTCTTATAGATTACAGGGAACAAGATGGACATACACAATTTAGCAACTCTTTTTGGTCCAAACATCTTAAGAAAAACCAAAGGTGGTCAGGATGCAAAGGACCTACACGGAGAGGCCTCCGATTATGTCGAAGAGAGCCGTGATGTCATCAATGTGGTAGAGAAACTTATAGAATTCAATGAAGAATTATTTCAGGTAAGAAACTGCTTGAGCGATTCCAGAAATATTGTAAAGATGAGCATATGAATTGGAATTGATAGAGGAGGAGCAGAATATCATAGGGGCCTTATTTAAGGAGTTCGTTTACCTCCCACTACAGAAAAGGTTTGACACCTTTGGTAGTTAGTATGGACCCTCTACATCAATGCTAGGTAGGTAGTACTCTCAAATTGTGGTATCACTTTTTCAATAGGGGCCAATTTAAGTTTACACAGGGGTCAAACTTTTAAAATGCTCCAATCATCTTGAAATGTATGCCATATTGTCCGTCTAATCATAAGGATTCCAAAAATGTATAGTTTGTACCACCTACGACCATTGGTTTTGGAGTTTTAAGGTAAAATGGCTAAAATGGTAAAAAAATGTCAATTTCAATTTGTACAGGGGTCAACATTAAAAGTTAATCTGATTATATTTTAAATACTTGCAGTTATTGCCCGAGGTAAGAGGACTCCTAAAAGGTATAGTTTGTATTATGTTAAGTTACGGAGATAAGGGTCAAAGAAGGTCAACACCAATTGGGTATGTTGACCTATGACCTATTTTGTCCCATAACATGGTAACTATGCATTGCAGATGGTACAAACTATTCCTTATTTTGACTCATTAAGCTAGATGAACAACTTCTATCATTTTCAACAAAATTGGAGCAACTTCCGATTTTGACCCCTGTACAAATAGAAATTGACCTTTTTCACCATTTTAACCATTTTTACCCTATAACTCCAACACCATTGGTCATAGTTGGTACAAACTATACATTTTTGGAATCCTTATGACTAGACAAACAATATGGCATACCTTTCAACATGATTGGAGCATTTTAAAAGTTTGACCCCTGTGTAAACTTAAATTGGCCCCTATTGAAAAAGTGACACCACAATTTGAGAGTACTACCTACCTAGCGTTGATATAGAGGGTCCATACTAATTACCAAAGGTGTCAAACCTTTTCTGTAGTGAGGGGTAACGATGATGTTTGACCTGGGTCCTAGCTCCTCCACTATGAGTGTGAGATGAGGTCATAGGAATACATCAGAGATGGAATGCTGTGATCCAAAGGTTTGTTCCCCCCCTTTTTTTGTATGTCGAGCATATCTTGGCATTGACAGCTGTAATCAAGGAGATTACGCTGACCAATGGATAGCACAGATAGCACGCAGAGTTTACAGGACAGTCTATTGTTCTTCGACAACAGGGAATTACTTTATCGGAATAGACTTTAGTGAGGTCTTTGTCATGGCTCATCTGCCCTGCATCTTTCAGATGCAACCATGGGGAGAGCAGATAATTGATTTTTCACAGTCCAACAGGGATTTGAACTGTGGACCTTCTGCAGAGGCAAAGACCATAACCACCGTGCCACGCTCCTCCTCGGACTTTTAGGTGAAGATCCGACATGACAACATTTTACTATAAAAAAAGAATAAAATGTTAAACTTGATCATCTTTGAAGTTGCAGTGTTCTTTCATGCATGCAGAAACAGTATAGCTTCATTGAGGTAGTCACATCATTTTGGTTCACATTTTAGGCCAGTAATCTGAAGGATCACTAGAATGCCTTTTGAAGTTTGATAGGGATTATAGTATAAGATACGGTTTGTGATTAAGGATTGGATTTAAGATTATAGTTAGATTAGGAATGTAAGGTACGATAAAATGATGAAACAACATTCAGGTTTTAGATGATGTGACCTTCTGTACATTTGTAGCAAGTATTCATTTACTCATATTGAGAAGGTCACCAAATCATGTCATCAGTGATATTTTCTTTTATCCTGTAAGGATCAAATCTGCAGATGTGAAAACTATTGTGTTGTCCCATAAATAAGTATGAGGCCTTGCTTATCATTAAAATGGTGGTCTATACTCCGTTTGTCTACCTCTGTGTAGTGATGTGATAACATTGATGCAGCTTTTACGCACACGTCCATATATCCCATCTTTGTGCGCGTGTGTAAAAATGCTGCCACTTTAAGTCAGTGTGTGAGGTTTACTGTAGTAACCACCAAATATTGTTGTGCTGACATCACTGCACAGAGGTAGGAAACGGAGTCAGTATAGTGGAAGAAGTAAGATGTATCATAGCAGTTAATATCATGAGACAAAAATTGAGATGACATTTTCTAGAAAATGGTCACATACTAGACGTGAGAACACTTATAGAAATGATTTGTATCATTTTAGAGAATTTATTTTGGAAGAATTATGTGCTTCCCTGGGGTGCACCACCTTGGTCTTATCCAAGCATGTTTTTCTCTCTTTGGCCTCATGGCCTATTGGACTACCTACTGGAAACAAACTTGATTTTTTGGTCTAATCCACTTCAACCCTACCTCTATTCTTACCATGGTTCTGATTGGCTAATAAATCATAGAGCCTTCTTTATAACCAATCAGTAGATAGTTCTTACAGGTTAATGGTTGACTTTCTCACAATCAACAAATCCACATGTTGCACACCCCTGGATGTGACCCCTAGAAATAGAACAGGTTTTGTAGCTTGTGCCTCACATCTCTATCAAAAATATTAACTTAGTAGCATATGGGAGAGTGTGGCCCAACGGTTAAGGTACTTGCCTGTGGTGCAAATTTACCAAAAATCGAATCCCGGTGGGGTCACTTGCTGGGATTTATTCGGGGTACTCAATTCTGGATTTGATCTATACCAGCTATTGATTAAATACAGAATATGGCTCACCTCCATGGTTCATTTGAAATTGGGCAATGAATCATGAAAGCATCAGAGTGGACGTTAAGCAGTTGGTCCCATGTACAGAGAGTCACAACTGTACATGTACATCGCAGCCAGTGTCGAATAAGAGTAGGGTGAAACCCCTGACTGTTCCCAATCCGTCCCCAACCTCAAAGCAGGCCATGATTGGAGCATCCATATTATGGATACACGTGGCCCCGGATCAGCTCAATCAGTTGAATAAATCCTGACACCACCACAAGCCATTGCCAATGACTTGCGGATACACTAAGAAAGAAACTTAGTAGCAGGCTTATTGAACTGAAAAAATATAATTATTTTAGTAATGATGATTGATACAGAATTGGAGATGAGATGTGGGTATACCCACTTTGCATGCTCAGTTATACCTAAGATGCAAGTGGAACAAGACATGCAGCAGACACAATGTTTTATTGTCTTGTAAGCACACATTGACACCGATACAAACCTCGCTCATCCCGGATGAGTCTTGAAGTGGGTTGAATTGGTTGTTGAGTAAAGAGAATGGGTAATGTGTGGTCAGAGTGGGTAATGAATGATTTATTGGCAGTCAGTGGTTGCTGTGTGTGTGTGTGTGTGTGTGTGTGTACACGCACATCTCATTGTGCATGCGCACATCTTATTGTGCATGTGCACATCTCATTGTGCATGACACCAAACATTCATTAGTTGGGTCTTCTGCAAATCGTCATGCACTTGGTGTGGACGTGAGCTGTCCTGAAATGATCTAATTCAACCTAATTACAATAACTACCATTCTTGTCACTCTTATATTGTATCTGCTAGCCTCGCAAAATTGTATTGATGTGCAGGTACTTTGAATAACTTCTATTAGTTGTCTTGATCGACGTATGAAGTGGCGACGTGCGTGTGCGTACAACCCAGTGCCACCTTTTCCAGTTGCAGTGTGCTTGTGCTTACCTGAGCGCGCGCTGAAAAGTCGGTTCAATGTATACACCTGCGTCAGTACTTCATACTTCGAGCTGGTCAGATATACCTAAACCCTAGAAATATAGTAATTCAGTTGTTCTACAAAAAATTCCAAGTATGGAAGAGGGCAATCTCATTGTGAGGAGGAAATGCTTTGACCAAATTATATTTACCTTTATCCCAAACAATTAATTAAACACTTTGAAATAGCACCTATAAGGCCCACACAAGTCCTGTGATTTGCATGTACAACTCAGTATTTCTAGAAGAAACAACACATACTAAACACTGGATCCAATAAACCTTGGTAGATTGAGTGCTTCTATGTTATCGTGGACTGTGGTCGAAGTGTTAAGAATTTAAAACCTAAACAACAATGCCTTGCATGTTGGAATACATATTGATTGTCAGTTTCTACTCAGTTCAGGATGGAGTATTCGGCATGTTTGTACTTATCTAACAAAATGGTAGATTGAACTTTTCTCATTCCTAACTGCATAATAATGCTAGTACTTCAATGGGACCAATAGCCAGGTGATGAGAGTTTTAACCTGAATTAATGTCCCGTCTACATTTTGATTACTGTCGGCGCAATAGTTAATAATTCTATAACATATCCAAAATTCCGGCAAAAATCCGCTTTGGGGAAGTTGAGGGGAAAATTCTACGCGTGTTTTAAAAGAAGAACTTAATAAAAATTGCGAAGAGAGATTTTCTGAGTAAGTTCGATCAACGCTTAAACCGCGTAAAGTTTCAAGCGCTATGCGAACGCGCGTTCAGGTCGCATTTCATGACCAAAAATGGAAATTGCGTTTGCGCTGTGCGTAGACAAAATGGCTTTGCGTACTAAGATCCATTCGCCGTTCGGCGCATGCGATATCATATCATTGAGGAAGATCATTTTTCAACAAAATCGTAATTAAAATTCTTCTTACGCCGTGATATACTGATATTAATCACTCCTTCAAAAGGATTAATAATTTGGAATAATTTTGATTGTTAAATCAACTAAAGATTGTCACAAATGCCATGAAAGCTTGTTTCGGTTCGGTTTGCATATTACAATAACAACATCTTTTCAACTGATTTTTAACATAGATTAAGCCGACGTATTTCACATTATCATTCATATACAGTGTGGTCCAAAAAAATAGCTTTACAATTTTATATCTGCAAATCTCTCCAAAAGTGGGTGGACATTATTACTGGTTTTTGCAAGATTTATTAATTACAATATCTTTGTTATAAAACTGATTTGAAAACAGTGTTCAAAACAAAAAGCTCAAATAACAACATGGCGGTCCAATAGTGAAAAACTGGTCAAACACACTTTGCACACGTAAGTATATGTTGATGTGATCAAGCAAAATGGTCGGGAAGTCGCAAATATTGATTGTGAGGATAGAGCCAAACAATGGAGAAGGAAAATTTCTTTGTTACTAGTGTTTTGAGCCATCCTTCAAAACTGATTGTATCTTAGAATTAATTGGTCAATTTTCAATGGGGGTTTCGGCAAAATGTAGCTTTTAATGTGCATACAATTAAATGGAAAGTAAACATCGAAATTATGACCGACTTCCAGACTCATTTTCCTTGATCACGCCCACATATGGGAAAAACCATTGTGGTGAACAGAAATCAATACCATTGAGTGAACTGGAGGGCCTACTCATTAATAACTATGACCACCCTTCGAGTTGTGTGAAACGGTGTTACCGTTTGAAAATGAAGACAAGAGAATATCTCAACCGTGTGAATGAAACTGAAACTTGAAATGCCATTTGCATAATTAATTAAGTGATTTCAATTGGGAGAGGATTTATAATTGAAAGATACATGCAGGTTTTCTTGCCGATGCTGACGAGACTATGCTTGTTCATTTTCGAAGTTTACATGGTTTGGGAAGGGATCATAAGAAGAACACATTGTAGCAGTTTATTTTTAAATTTAAAAGTAAACGTGTTGAAAGAATTGAGGTGTCTTAATTCTTAACCTTTATGGTTATTATCAAATACCAAGTCCATGACGGGGTTTGCATTGTTCAATGTGTGTATCCATCTTGGATATAAGTTGTGACGCCAAACAGAGTGCCCGAGACTGGCCGGTGTGCAAGTGGTTTTTGACCTTTTTTCCTGATGGTGGCCATTTTTGTTCATTTCAGATTTGTGTTCAATTGCCGTTTGCCAGGTTCCAACAAGATATTGTAGTTAATAAGTACTTTCAATCTAAACTAAAAATATATGAAAAAGTAAAAAATTAAAAAAAAAAAAGTGTAAACTTTTTTGGACAACTCTGTATAATGGTGTTAGACGTGTTTGTCAATCGAAATGTCGAGTGGAAGTATGATTTAATGCCGGATAGGGAGGTGCGGGCGACATCGGGCTTTATACTTCAGTTTGGGATTTAGTTTTCATCATTCCATCCAAATTAGAAGACAGCAATTTTATTTCGACTTTTAACCGTATTACTGTATCGCAGGACCGCTGAAGCTTACACGATGTTGATTACTCATTTAAATTATCTCTAGTCCTATATAAGAATTTTTATATTTGTTTTCCCAGAACTTTTTCTTTTTCATTGTTCAAACACCATATAATTTGCGAGTTAGAAGCAAAAATTTGATAGGTCTATGAGGCTGAATCTGACTACACTGCAAAAACAGTGTTAGCCACGTGGTGCAAATTATAGTGTTCAGAGATTTGACATGTTTAATACCTCAAACACTTGGATCAAATGTATAAACTATAATGTCAGACACTCGAAACATATTTAGATTTTAAACATCTTTTAGAATAAGGTGTTGGAGTCTTAAATAGCCATTTCAAATGTTTAGAAACGTGGTGGCAAATAGTTGTTAGAAAAAGTTGTTTAATTTCTCAGCACTGTTTTTGCAGTGATAATGGGTCAATTCTTTGATACCGTATTGTAGGGCACAAGGTCTCTTAATTCCCAATTCGCTTACAGGGAAATCAGAGGATCTTTCTGTCTAAACAGGGGCCTGACAGACACCTACAGACCGAATGAGACATTCAAAAATTTTGGAATGGTCAAATGTAAAACCCCCATTTTATCGGTTGTTTGTATTATACTCTCCAAACGTTAAGGGGGGAATCGAATCATTATTGTTTGATTACAAACGGGAAATATTCAAAAGAAAGAAGACAACCGCATTAAGGTGGAATTAGCCTTCTGAGGACTAACAAATAAAATCTGCAAATTAAAATTTTAAGCAAAAAATAACCTTTCCATTGCTTTTTTTTTCACTTTAAAACTGATATCTCAAAAAGTATATGATTTTGATCCCTAATTTCCAAACATATTTGGTGAAAATCAAGCACTTGATTTAAGTGGGGTTATGTCAAGGAAGGAAAAATAATCATTTTTGCCACTGCACACCAGAGATCCCCCTTAAAAAGTTCCCAGGGGCTAGTGGAAATATTATGGTTCAATGATATCCAATGAGTATGCCCATCTCTCTAAGATAAATCGTTTTTGAGAAATCCCTTGACACAACAATGAATATCGTTTCAAATTCACTTGGAGATATCGGCGATTTAGTCTAGAAAAACTGTTTTCAAGTTGTTAGTATATTTAGAAATGCCTCTTTACTTTTGTACAATTAGAACATAAGTGCTTGAATTTTCAAAAATTGTGGAAATGAGAGGTCAAAGCTTATTTATAATTTTGAGAGAAGAGTTGTTAAAGTGGGAAAAATTAATACGCATGTATATAGCTTTTTGAGGAAAACATAAAAATACATACGAAAACTCATAGGCAATTTACAAATGACAAGTTACCTTTTCAACAATTAAAATTTGAACGGAAGCTCCGGTGTTAGTCAAACAAAAAAAGCAATTAGAAAGGTCCATTTTTCTTCAATTTTAAGTTTAAGTTTTTATTTTTTAGCCTTCTGAAGGGGTATTTCCACCTTACATCGTGATCACGGTCCATCTTCTTCCGTTTCCCTATCAGACAAAAATCCAAAGCTTTTTTGTCTTTGCTGATTTCTTTTGCCCACTGGTGAAAAAGAACAAAATATATGAGCAATGGAGGAAGAGAAACGAGAAACGGAAAGAAAATATGAAAGAAGGCAAGGAAATCTGTTAAAAACTAATTTGCTTACGTAATTGTGTGTGTGTAGGGCGGGGAGGAAGGGACAGAGGGTCAATCGATACGCTTGCCCATTCTTGGCCTCGTTGGTATCCTATATACTCGATATGGTATTGGGCTATTCGTTTTCTACTCTGTTTTTTGTATTTTATTACCTGTACTTAATTTGGGTGCAGAGTGGGGAAAAAATACCGGAAATGGTCTACCAACACTCAACCACACCATTTTAGCGTATAGGCCTACTTGTTTGTACAGTGTATAGTGTAAGTTTAAAAAAGAATCAAGAAAACCAGAGCGGGGAAAAAGATTAAAGATAAAACAGAATGAAAAGCGAATAAAAAGTGAAAGTAAAAGAAACAAAAATTATACAGAAAAACGGTTAGCAATAAAAAAGAGTGATCACTATCATGACTATAGGGCCCACTCCTGAATGAAAATGTATCTTGTCGAAGAGTAGTGCTTGTCAAATATACAGATTTACAAAATGATAAAATACTCTTCTAAAAACATTCAAAGGGAATTCAAAATTCATTGTACTTCCATCCTTTTCAACGTGGACATTCCATTCTTGCGACTTGAAAGGTCTCAAAGGACCCCGTTCGTCTGAAGTGTATACTACGGGGGGGGGGGGGGGGGTGGTTCTCGGCTGAGAAGGGTGCATGCTGAAAAGCAGAAAAAGGGAATGCGGTCAAAATGGGCCCGGAAAAAAGGAAAGGTGGGCAGGTAAATGTTTTGACTAGAGAAAGAGAAACATATACGGGCCACTAAAAACTATCCCCGAACTGAACTGCATTGCTTACGTTTTCTCAATTTATGGAAGAGATCTATACTTATTCATCTATCATGTCTATACACATATTGTGTATGTTAAAAATGTCACGGCTTCCATTTCAGTGACGATAACTATACCATGCAGCGTAAGGGGGTAACTTTTCTCCGTGACTCAAATTGCGGTCTATATCGGAATTGATGATGAAGGGTCTCAAAGAACCCTTCTTGTTGTATTTTAGAATGTCTTTTATACTCAATTTTATATTCCAATGTTACTTTCTAGAGGGAATTTAAACAAATATACGTTATTGGGGCCTTTTATTCTCAAAAGACGTATTACTCATGTTGAAATGCGTACTAAATTTAGACTAAATATTAACTTGATGAAATGAACATCAATACAGGCCAAAGGACTAAGAAGAGGAGTAATATTTTGCAGGCCTTTATTCATGTAGCGAAGCGCGAAACGCAATTTCCTTATGTGCTATGAACGCGCTGCTGGCTGACACAGGCACCATATAGCACTCAGTAATAGGACAGCGAAGTGTAGCGGATTGTTCAAGCGCCGCAATTTACTGATCAAAACTTTAGAGAATTATTCCTCTCCACCGAAAAAATAAGTTCTTTTTTCAAATGCCTTATAAAAAAAATTGTCCCCCAAAGCGGATTTTTGCGGATTTTGGATATTTATAGGAACATTAATTCTGGTCCGCGGGTATCAAAAAGTAGACGGGACTATTAATTCCCAGGTAGGGTCTAATTAAACATCACGCCTGACACAAGAAATTGAATTGAAGTGGGATAAATTGCTCGCAGGTTGGTTTTTGCTCAAAGACGATAAAATTGTATAAATACAAACAGAATAATATACTTTTTAAAAAATTTTTATATGAAACATTTTATATTTATAAGGAGCTAGCTATGTAGACAGAAGGACTCCTCCATTGCGAATGTTGAGTTTGTCCAAGGATTTGTAGGTTTTCCAGAATATTGGAGACGGTTAATTGAAAAAAAAAACCTGATTAATCACTTTTCCCTAAATTGAGATGCCAATTGTAAAGAAAAACATGAAAGATATGTTGCCAATTTCTAACAATAACTCAACGGTTTAAATTGAAGATCAAAGCAGAGTAACAATTGAACGTCAGAATTATGCATAGTAGTGGTAGCTGGCTAAAATACTACAGATGGCATACCCTCACTTTTGCAAATGAACTCTCATTTTAACACCAAATGAACCTTCTATTCGTATTCCATAAAAATATAAATGGTCCCCTTGGCTCAAGATCTTGCATTTAAATTTATACCCAATCTCAATCACTTATATTGGGTGATGCCCCTCAGATAACCTGGCCAGAAGCAAAATAAGCGCACAATAGCCAACATAGATGCGAGAATAGCCAAAATGTTAATTTCATACGTCAGCCGTTGAGGGGAAATAAAACAAAAAATATATGTAGGCATTTTTCTCCGATCCAATCAAGTAAGCCAAACACATGCATCCATAAGCTAGTGACATTGTGGGAATCCTGGCAGGGATGGAACATGTTCACCAAATACTAGAATTAGGCAGTATGACAATGCTAGGTGTGTAAATGAAGAGCGCTCGTGGGATCCGATTTTGTCGAGTAACAGAATAGCAGTGCGTTGAGTCGCTGAGGTTTGGGCCAATTTTTTTCCATAGAAACAAAAGTGATTTTCAGATCTAATTATAGAAACTTATTTGAAGTCAATGCATAGTGATTCTATTTTTTTCACTCTAGGAAATGTTTGGTTTTTAGGAAAAAAGTAAATTCTGTGAACATGGATTTTGAAGGTTTATTGCAAGAAGACTCCGTCTGCAATAGCAGATTTTTTAACACCCCAGCACTATCTGCTTTTCAATTAGCATTTTTAATTGGCTAATCATGTCATATATGTGATGCGATCAAGCAAAATGAGTCGGAAGTCACAAATATTGATTTGAGATATAGCCAAACAAAGGAGAATATTTCTTTTGTTTCCTATTGTTTTTGCCACCCTTCAACTGATTTATATCTTTTGAATTAATTGGTCAATTGTAATAGGGATTTCAGCAAAATGTAGCTTTTTAATGGTGCACATGGTTACATTGAAAAGTAAAAATGGAATCTGACTGACTTCAGACTCATTTTCCTTGATCACATCACATATTCATTTCAGCTTTCAAATGCAGCTTTCAAATATAATTTTGAAGTTTTTCTTGGCTTTTACATAATGTAGCCATCTAGTACTAAACTCTGTTCATGTTATTCGGTCAAATAACATGCACGTGTGAGCTCCATCTGTTTGAAAATAGCCAGTCAAACTCAAACCTTGAGATTGTTCCTCAGGTTATGACCTGAGACAGTTATGCCTGAATACCTTAATTTGCGCAATTAGCATCATAATGCAATAATCGACCTGGATTGCTGAACACTTGGTAATTATGCTGCGCATCAAAATCCCTTAAGGTATAATCATCCCGGGGCATAACTGAAGGGTCTGATTCCACTATCAGCTCCACTCTCTTGAGTAAAGTGACAAAAAGACTTAATTTTCAACTAGCTCAGTTTATAGACTTCATTCAACTAATTCATTTTAGATTGAAGAAAGCATAATAATTTAATCTCAAATCGTGGCTTGTAGGTCAAAGTGCTAGAGACTTTACAACTTAATAATTACTAGACAAACACAATGCAATTTAGAGGCTGCTGCTAAACAGCGCCATATTGCAACATGGTAGGTAAACAAGACTGCAGGTCATTTGGGAAGCCATCTTAAAAACCACTGACCAAACACTTTGGCATGTTTGGACTCATTTAAATGCATTTTGCAGTCATGAAAATGCATAATTGAAAAATGTAATTTCTTTGTGTACTTACAAGGCCCAAAGTGTTAAAATGCAGTTCCATAGAAATAATGGGTATTTGTATTCACTAAAGGTTCAACATGGCCTCCTTATCTTGTGATGGAAGTCAGCTGTTAGAGGTCAAAGGTCATTAAGAGGCAGTTGACAAAGAGTATGAATATGTTATGGTTGCTGACTACTCCTGGTACCATATGCCATGATCCAATCCTTAGCACAGTCTCTTTCATATTGCATAATACTTTTCTGAGGACATTGCCACAGATTTTGAAAGAAATGTGCTAGATAATCTATTCCAACATCAGTGCACATCCTGCAGTAAACAACATTAATGGAAAACAAACACTGCATTAACCGTGTCAAAATAACACACTTCAAGTAACAGGTATAGTGTACTAAATTTGAGGCTGCTACTATGACAACATATGTATAGAATGCGACATTGTTTTATTCCACACGACAAATCATGGATATATAACAATGTGCCAGTTGAGTGCATTGTGTTCAAAACTGTTTAGGCACAGACTAATGTCACAAGTGCCCCATTTTATGTTACATGACATTATTCTCGTCGTGAAGATGCAGTACATGAACCATAATTTTACCATTATCATTTTCTAAGAGAAGGGGAGAGGGTAAAAGAGAGGGAGGGAGAGGGATGGGGATGGAGAAGTGGGGGATGGGGTGAGGTGAGGATAAGGGATAAGGGAGATATAGAAAGACAGGCATAGAGGGAGATTGGGGAAATTTGAGTATTTAAAGCAGCACTGGCACATTTTCACAAAAAAAGACATTTCTTCAATTTGCTCGCAAATGATAGTCTAGGCCATTGGAAGAATAGAGATACATTTTACACATAAAAGTAACATATCAAAAATACAGATAGGGACGTTAATAAGAGGTTAAAGACACCCTGGTAATTTGTAGGCCAACTTTTAAAGTTTGCCATAACTTTAATCAACAAATGTGTATTACATGAATATTATGGACTTTTACTCATTGATATTAATGCCACAAAGGTCACAGACCGGTCAAACAGGGTGAATGCCTTGAGAATCATGCATGTGCCGTGTGCTTTCTTGTATTACATGCCATTTCCGTGGTCTGCTGGCCGGCGACATTAATTATCAAATCGTTCTGTTTACCCATAAGGGTGCTGATTTGGTCTTAATCATTTCAGGTGAGGGCTAATGTATATAAAAGCTTTACAACCATGCAAAAATATCAATTTTGAAAAATCTTGAGGGTGCAGTATTTTTCAAATGTGCCAGTGTCTCTTTAATGTTAAGATTTCTGATTTTTTTTTCCGGAGGTTTAGTTTTTGTTGCATGGCTTTACAGTTAATTGTATATAGGGGATGGGGAGGGAGAGAAGTGAGGGATGGGGATAGGGGAGGGGGATGAATTCAGAATTCTGCCACCACATCCTTCAACATGAAGTTTATTCTGTTGTGGCTGCCAAATTCATAGGATGGTGGCGCAATACAAAATTCTTTCTGGAGAGGGATATATAGAAAGCCAGGCATGGAGAGAGATTAGGGAAATTGAGTATTTAATGTTAACATTTCTGAATTTTCTGAGGTTTAGTTTTTCTTGCATGGCTTTACAGGTACTTAAATTGTATAGCTCGATGTGCCAAGTACAGAATTACTAGGCGTCTTGTTTGTGTCCATATGAAATGAAACTGTAGGATAAGTGCATTTGAGTGTATGCGGCAGTGCACCAACCATGAAGTCATAGACGGGCAAAAAATAACAAATCAGGCAATCAAATAAAATGGCTTGAACAAGCATGGCTTCGGCTAATTCAATTTTGACCACCAGAAGAGAGTGGTCTCAAGCCATGCATGGGGAGCAAATGTGTAATGTACTGCACCTTAGCGATCACTGTGTCAAGATATATTTGCACACATAAATTAATGTTACAGTGCAGACTGGAGAGCAAAGTCTATATTTTTTCACCTTTCAAGGACGCCTTTGTACGTGTTTAGGTGTGTTTTTCCATCTTGCCCTCGAGTAGCTACCTTTACTTAGGTCAAATTTGGTTATAAAGTTGCAAATTTAAGGGTGCGTGTCTGCTACACCTCTCCAGTTGAATTCGGAATATAAATAAGTACTTTAAGGGAATTACAATATATCTCTGATATCTTTGGGGGTGGACACTTAGGTTTGAACTTGTTACAGTGCACTTGTGAATTTTGATTTCAGTAGGTACTTTCAAAGGCAGAAGAACATTACATGTGTAAAAGATGTCCCATCTGATTACAACAAAAAAATCTGTAATTCATAGGAAAGGCCATCCACCAATGTAAAGTGACAGGAGGAGATTTTTGTGTCGCCTGAACGAATGTTCATGGAGGCACATACTAGTCCAAATTTTGTGTGTCCGTCCGTCCGTATGTCCGTATGTCCGTCCGTATGACTCGGTTAACCTTTTTAAAAATGCTCTGCAGGCTAAACGCTATCCCCGATTTACTTCAAACTTGATAGGATGATAGAGTGAGGTGCCGCAATATTATGTGTAGCTTTTGGCTGCATTATTTGCATATTCATGAATATTAATTAGCTTATTTGCATATTTTTCAGACATTTCGGTTAACCTTTTTTGAAATGCTCTGCTGGCTAAACGCTAATACCGATTTACTTCACACTTATTAGGGTGATAGAGTGAGGTGCCAGAATATTATACGTAGCTTTTGGCTGCATTATTTGCATATCATGAATATTAATTAGCTTATATGGACGGTCAAAATGATAATCCTTTCCCCGCAAGGTTTGTGCGTGTGCAAGTTATCTTGAGTTCCGTAAGCCATATAATGATGTAAACTGGTGGAGGAGGGTGTTGTTAAAGGAGTTCTTCTTAAAATGATGTTGGGCATAGTTCGGAAAAATTACATATGCACAATTAGTATTTAAATGCACAAAAATCAGCGTATCGCTATATTTTTTGAAACGGTACATCGGATATGCAAAATTTCCTTCACTCCACGAAAAACCCATTATGTTGCGCAGCTCTTTGCAATTAAAACCTTCCTGATACATGCGCTTAGTATGTAAATCAGCTAATTAAATATGGGGGAGGGGTGTTAGTGGGTGTGCGTCTCTGGAGGATCGTGGGGTGGTGTGCTTCTGGGTGGGGGTCGGGGTGGGGTGTTTTGGGGTACGGTGGCACATTGGGAAGGGTGGGGGGGTGTCGGCGGGGGCGGGGTGACGTTGTGTGACCTTGGTGGCATTCGTGTGACCCTTGTGACTTCGTGTGACCTTGGTGACTTCTTGTACCTTGGTGAATTCATGTGACCTTTGTGATGCCCAGGTGACCTGGGGACCTTTGGACTGTTGTGACCTTAGGACTTGTGACCTGGTGATCATGTGACCTTGTGATCCCATGTGACCTTGGTGGGACCTCATTGTGACACTTGGTGACCTTCATGTCACATTTGACCATTCCCAAATCTGTGTGCCGGGTAGGGTCAGGGGGGATGGAGAGGGTCTTTGGGTGGGGGGGGGAAGGAGGGGGAGGGAAGATGGAGAGGGGAAGGCGGAGTAGGGGGAAGGGTGAGGCGGGGGAAGGGTGTGGGTGGAGGTTGAGGGGGGGCTTTTGTGGAGTGGGTGATGGTGGTGGTGTGGGTATTGTGTGTAGCCTGATGCGGAACGAATGTTCATGGAGGCACATACTAGTCCAAATTTTGTGTGTACGGTCGGCGTGAGTCAGGGGTTCAACATGTTTGACCCCAGTGTGACCTTTTGTAACACTTCTCTCCAGTGTATTTGTTCTTTCTAATCATCATTGTCTTCCAAACTTAATCATAAAGCAAGTGATCGCGCAACCAGGCGACACTTGTTGGTTCGAGAACCGCCTTGTTAGGATACAAATTTCCTCAACTTTCACTGGATCGGGTTGTAGACCCACCTACCGAGAACATTTTCGAAGATATTGACAACACAAGTACAGAAGGAAACCACAAACCTGTTTTGAACTGGCTGTATCTTAATCGCCCCATTTAGAAAACATGGTTTGAATTTCGGTCGTGCACGACAGAAAAATTACTAAAGGATATTCATTACATAAAGAGATTATTCACTCAGGTGTGTGACTAAGACATTGGGGTAAGCATTCAAAAATATGCAAAAAATATTTTTGTTTTTTTGACTTTTTTTCTGAAAATCTTTCAAAATGGATTAAATGTATAGGTAAATATACCATTCTGAGTTGCACTATCCGACTAGGAAAGCGATGGGCACCTTCCGGACCTAAAAAACACTTATAGATGTTATCTTCGCTCCTTCTACCAACAGCTTGAGTTAGCTCAGTTGGCAAGAGCGCAGTGCAGTAAATACAGAGGTTGCCGGTTCGAGTCCAGCCAATCTCACATTTTTTCAAACACTTGTGTGCGTTGGCATCTCCAGGGAAAGAGTTATAAATAGAATGGCTTTGAGGATGATATAGGAATATTCTTCTAGCAAGTGCAATATATTCGAGCATCAAACGAAAAAAAAGACATTCAATAGTATCATTATTTGTAATTCAGGCTGACAAAACCTAATCCTTGCATGGACAGTGTTGTAGTCCAATGCGAGTCTGGATAACATGATCAAAATACGCCAGTATACCAGTTGAACGATACTAGTGTTTCAATGATGTCGTTTTCACTAAAAAGTGATACAATATTAAAAAGAATACAAACACACATCTATGCATTACACACGCATACACACACTACAAGTCACAAGCACACACAAGCATTTACAAACATGTGTATGTGATCAGGAGCATTGAAGCCTGACTCATTAGGAGGAATGTGCTTTTCTTAGAATTTCAAAAAATAAGCCACTCAGAGGTCATGCAAACCCTAGGGGAAGTCCTTAAAAGTAAAGAGGCACCATGAAAAAACTTAATGCATGTTTTAACTATGCAAAAACTTGATCTTAATCAGCATCGTGAGAAATGACAACTTAGGCAAAACACTAGGGACATGCTGAATTTCATGGTGGCATGTTCCATGCTGTGGTAATTTGCATGCTCTATTTCAAGTTCTTAACTTTAGTGTGTGTGAATGAGGGCTAAAAGGGTGTATCTGTTTATTTAGCTAACTAAATCATGCTTCCTTTTCTAACATTTGATAGTATCCCCATGACTATCAAGTGGGAAAAGGGTTGACACTTAAGGATATGTATTCCTTCCCTGAGTTTATTGAGGAAATAGGTGGCACTGCACATGTCAGTTGTATATGGTCCCAAGCTATGTTGTCATTTTGAGTGCGAGGAAGGCCAAAGTGCAATAGCGGTAATTGTCAGAATTCCCATCAACCACACTACTCAGGGGCGGATCCAAGGGATTTGACACACGTCAAAATTACCGGGGGGGCTCAAAGGCTAAAACTTGTTCCAAAATGGGCTGATTTTGCCAACATTTTGCAGAATTACGGGAGGCGCGCACCCCCTCGGCCCCCTCCCTGGATCCGCCCGCCTGCTGCTACTATGCTAAATCTTTGGTCAGTTAGCTCTTAAAATAGGTCTTTAAGGGTGACAATGGGATGATGAACCATTTCAAATGCCAAGATGCAAGGAAAGATAAATTGAGAGTATCCTAAAAATCGGGCTAAAATGTATCACCTGGACACACACAAGGTATCACATGGCAGCTATTGCACTTACGACCTTCTCGCACTCACACAATGACCCTTGCTATTGTTACACAGCAGCCATGATGAGATGCAGTGTGAGTGTATAGGGTTGTGCATATTGAGGCAAAGGTCATTTAATGTCCACTTGGAATTTTGAGTTCATTCATTTTGTCTCATGGAGTAATGTTATAGGAATCACACTACTAAATAAATAGGTGTAGCAGACACGTCAGTGCCAGTCAGGGGTGGATCCAGGAATATGGCCCTTGCCTAAAATGAAGAGTCACAAAACTGGTGATGATGTTGGTTTTAAATGAAATTTGCAAATTAATCATAATGTGTGGATAGTAACAAAATTTGGGTGGTAAAGATTTTGTCTGTGCCATGTTGGTATAATTTCTGAGGGTTTGGGGAAATGTTACAATTTTATGTTCTAGTAAACACTCAATAGGCGTGAACCGTTTGAAAACGGCAAATATTCTATGCTCTGTAGCTAGAAAGAAAAAATCAGCTCATCCATATGACTTTTTATTTTTGTTGAAGAGGGATGGGCTCACTTCTAAAAAATCCCACGTGTGGAAGTAAACAGTCGCTTTATAGACGAGAAATCGACTTGGTGAGAGGTTTTTTTTTTTTTTTTTTCCCCCATTTGTACACGCGTCTATGGGGATTATTTAGTGGTGTGATTCCTTACACGTGACATTTTTGTTCAAATTGATGTAGATTGAATTGTGTAACTTCATAATGCAAAAGCAGACCAGTTTCATACTTGGGATGCTTATGTATGAATACAAAGGGATATGTATGGTTGCTCATATTGAGGTAGGTAAAAGGTCATTTAAAAGGTTACTGAGGGGCAATCAAGGAGCATATGGTATGGTTGTGATGTTGGTTTTTTAACATTGCTGTGAACTTTTCAGTGATGATGAATCTTGTCATTAAGCAGTCTGAAGGTGTGTATTTACTTTCAGGTCAAAGAAAGGGCACATTGGAGTTGCCCTTTGGTTTTAAAATTTACTGTAATTTCCCAATTAGTCATCAAACCTACGATTTGCTATTTTTAATTGCACAACCTTATCTAGGATGCTGTCTCATTTTGTTTCATAATTAGTTAATTAGAGAGATAACTCTTCAATCAGTGTGTTTTTGAAGGGTGGGGGGCCCCCTTTTTGATGCATGATTCTCGCAGAATTATGACGATGCGAAACTCAAGTCAATGCACGCGAGGATCAAAAGAATGATACAACCCGAGAAAAGTAACTTGATAAAATATTATAAGAAGCTCGGAGAAACTGGACTGCAGCACGAATTATAAACAGACAAAAAATACACGGTCTTGAGCGTCCCGATAACCTCTCGCTTTCTAGGCGGAGAAATACCACTGGGCCACAGGGGGACTGTGTTACGGGATAACACAGAAACAGCTGCTAATGTATGTTCAGTCTTTATTTCAGAGTTTTCAAGCGGCCGTAATTATATATTTTTTGAAGGGTGGGCTATGATGCATGGATTCTAGCAGAATCTATACAATGCGACACATTCAATAAAATACTAAAAATTATTAGGATACAAATGGTACGCTTTGATAGCCTTTCCTAATTTTAAGAGACCAAAGTTTGCAATGTCACACCACATTGTATTCTTACAGGTAGACATCAGTTAAAATTCTATATGAAATTTAATTTGTGAGAAAAGGTTCAAAACTCCCTCTGTATTCGGCATGCATATCATAGAAGACCATGCCAATACGTCTTTTTTCTAACTTCTATTAATTGAATTTCTCATGCAATTTAATTTAACCTGACGTTCCCAGTAAGCCTCCTGTCCGGCATTGTGGTTTCACGATGGTGTGAATATCCTATCTCTGGTTATTATTCAAAAGCAGTAGTAGTTAGGTATTTTTTGGAAAAAGCAGAGATAATTATAGCCAAATATAAAATATGAGCATATAAAATTAATATATAAATTAATTGAAAATTTATGCTTGAGCAATACTGGTAAAACTACCTGCCGAAAGACATCTTCCAGAGACCTCAGCAGAAATATCTATTCAAATATAATCAGTACAAACATTGTTTCGTTGTTCCTCCATTCCGCGTCACAAATTTTTCCTCCTGCCTAATCAAAACTTTAAATACCCGGTAAAACCCCCCGGTGGTAACACTATTGCCACTGGTTGTTGTTGTTATCATCTGCACAGGTACCAGGGGAATTACTGACAATGTGTGAGAAGAAACGCACGAGATTATCCAGATCCCTGGATTACATACTCAATGTGAGGGAGCTGCCGCTCGGCTGCTAGTAAACAAGGGTAGGTGCTATCAACTTTCTGTCATTTTTATCTTGAAAATTTTGTAAGAATTGTTAACGATTTTGTCATTTTTATCGCTACAGACAATACACTAGGGGAATGAAGGTAAGGGTAAGGTACGCAATTGAAAAATCTCAAAAAAAAAAAATAAGAATATTGGGTGAGTGAAGCATTTTATATGCATACTCTTGAAAAGGGAAAGGGATCTACAAAAGATGATACTGTGAAAGTGCTTGTTCCTCTTTTTGTCTATGGTGTCTCTACTTGATATGAGAACTGACTCTTGTACACACTGACCATCAGTACCGTGGGGCAACAAATTTGTGGTTTTTGATGCTAGACAGATAGTGCTAGTGCACGCTCTACTCACTGCTGTGCTAATATGATGGTTATCATTAAAAATCGGTACCTTTTTATTTTATTGTATCTTGAGAAGAAATAGATTTGAAGCTGAAATTTTAGCGACGACAATGAGAAAAAAATATGGCCTTTCATCTGAATCAAATCATACTATTCTGGGTAAATTAGGGGACGATTCGAAAAAGCACCTTAAAGGTGCAGTTCATAATGTTAGTACCTTTGTTTTAGTTTCAGAATTATGATAAACTCCAGGGTTTGAAAAAGATGATTTCATTTTTGCATTTTTTTACAACAAAACTTGTGTATATCCTCCCATTCTCTCTCCCTCCAGTAAAGTTATTTATCCAGTAACCAGGTGCATACCGAGGACAGCGGCCAGGAGCAGCAAAATTCTCAAGTCATTCCAGCAGCTGGTTCCAAACATGTGTCGGCCGTGGACTAAAAGTGCATGAAGCACATATGCGCGTGAAGCTCGCAAGCATCCTAAAAAACAAAACAAGTTCAATCTACATTAATTTGACCAAATTTTGTTCAAGTGGTCGCATTTCCCCCAAATTGGGACAGAAATGCATATTATTTCCGATATTTTGAGCCAGGCGACAGTAATGCCGACTCAATATTTCGGCAGGATGGAACAACACCCACGTTCCTCCTGTTCGGTACAACTAATGCAGTAGTAATAACATTTTTAGTGGTCAACATTCATTTGCCCAACCGGTTCGGAACCAGTCCATAAACCAGTTTAGTTCAAACCCATACGTACCATTATTTGTTCATTTGTTTCCACCCAAGTCATCCACTATTAAACTTGGTTCCACTAAAACCTGCAGCCCCGTATTCCAAATCTTGTTTATAAAATGAAACTTTAGTTTAAAATCCACCTTTATAGCAAACATTAGGCGTACTTCACAAACTAGGTGCTAATGGTTTGCGCAATTGCGCTGTACAATGTGAGCCGTACACTTGGAAAAAAATACCCACTAAACACTTCTTAAACTAACCGCGCACCAGTTTGTAAATTTAGATGCATCTTGGGGTTAAAATTGCACTCTAACACCTTTCTGGAATAAAGGCCTCAGTCTGCTAGATCCATTAATCACATATCCAATGGACCATCCATTGTAATCAACATTATTTGTCCAATAAACAGTTGGGTTCATTCTTCATTGTAAGACATCATGGAATTAGACCTTAGAATGACAATCTTCCTAAGGGATCAAAGGATTACAAGGATTGTACCGCTTTATTCCGAAACGAGTTTTATCCAGTCTACTAATGAATATCTTACCACCAAGGACACACCAACTTTGCATAAACATCCAGCCCAAGAATAAATATTAAGTCCAATAACAATTTAGTCCAAAACTGTTTCATCTAAAACATTTGACCAATAACATTCAATTCATCTAATAACCATTTATCCATTAACCATTAGACCAAGCACACATTGTGGTCTAATAACATTTAGTCTAATAACCATCTAGTCTTAATGAGCATTGAGTCTGATAAACATATATTTAATAACCATTAGTCATAATAACCATTTAAGTCTTAATAAACCATTTGATCTAGTAACCATTTAGTCCAATAAACATTTTGGTAATAAACACTTAGATAATAAGTATTTAGGTTAGATAACACTTTTGGTATAATAACCATTTAGTTAGAGTAATAACCATTTGGTCTAATAACAATTTAGCCCCAATTTATATGCAATGTGATACACTTGTTTATTAATAAAGAGGGATTTAATGCACGAGGACACAACAATAAATAACCTTCTCTGAAGTGATGTTTATGAAATTATCATATGCTAGTATGAACACACCATACTAAATAAATCCCTATAAGACTTTGTACAACAAAAAGTCAATTTCTATGATATTTAAAGCGGACTGGTTATTCAAAAAACGGATTTTTTGGGAAGATTTGGACCATAGCTCTTCAACAAAAAATGAAAAAAGTCATATGATGAAGGCTGATTTTTGAGCTACAGGGCATTGAAAAGATTGGCATTTTCAAAAAAAGTCCCAACATATTTGAAATCGTACTATAAATTCAAATTGCTTGCCAGAGTTTCCCCAAACCCTCAGAAATTCTCACAAAAATGGTACAGAAAAAATCTTTACCACCCCAAATTGTTTGTTCCTAGTCCACAAATTATGATAATTTCAAATTTCATTTACAAGACACAACTTATCAACATTTTGTGACTCTGCATTTAGGCAAAAGGCCATATTTGGGACCCTAACCACTGTCTCGGCGACTGACGTGTCTGCTACCTCCACACTGTTTATTAGTGGCGTGATTCTGAAGAGACTGGAAAAATTCGTGAGACACTATTTTAATAATATTGAATGGTATTAGATTCAGTATGAAGATCTATTGTAGCCAAAATATAGAGACCAGAAATGAGGTTTAAAAAAATGTCTGACAGCAAAGTTATATTTTGCTATATGCTGAAGGATAGCACATTGTGTTAAAGAAAAGATCTTAGTTAAGGATTGTAGAGGAAGCACTACAAAAGACCCGATTTGGCTTTCAACTCTGAAGTCAGAGTATAAATGTCGCCATGATATGAGCAAATTCTATCAAAATTGCATTTAAAAGCACCCAAGTTAATTGAAATGGGGGCCTTTTCAAAATGATACCACCCCAATTCACATGAGTTGGGCAGATAGTTACCAGCTGAAGAGGATGCTGAAATGCACCAATTCAGTGCAATTGGTGTATTGTCACCCAAAGTGGACTCAAAAGCACCCAAGTATGCAATTTTTAGTAATTTTTGGTGGAATATTAACCACATCCTTGTACAACTTTTCTTCTGTGATTAACTCCACTGGAAATAGATTCTGATCAACAATAACCATCAATCATGGATAGAAGAATGTGCGGCCATGAAGATAAGGCTTACAGGAAATAGTGCCACATGTGTGAAACGGCCTTGAAATGTGTGATCAGGTGGTCTATTTTAATTAGAATCTTGCTCATCATGATTTTGATACAATTGCAAGACTAAGAATGAATCCCCATTAAACTTGTGGCTCTGCTTTCCAATTTTTTTGCACTTGGATCATTCCAAATTTACCCCCACGATCCTCATGAGACAAAGGCCGAGGGATTCATTGCACCGTTCCCATATCATGGCAAATGTGTGATAATCACTGAGACAGAGGTCTAGTTCTTAATGGAAAGCCTTGATGCAGCTTGAGGCACCCAACCAGTGGGGGTTAAACCCCCCCCCCCGGGTTTACCCCCACCCCGATGTTACCGAAAGGCACGTAGCATTATTTAAAAAAAAACACTGTAGCCTAGCCTACATGCTATGACGTACTAGACCTAGACCTAGGCTATAGTGCCTGCCCCTCTTGAATGTGGGCATTTTGAAAATGAATAGAGTACACAATTGTACACATACGAGAGTGCATGGCCTTGCCAAAATTTTGATCAGTAACACAGTGACTGTGTGCGGCTACAATAGTGAGTCATGTAATAAGTAAAAACCTGTGATCAAGCATTGGCTAGGAACTGATGCGATCTCAAAATTGGCACCCAAACTTACGGACATATACACTGCAAACTTCTTACAAGGATCAAAATTGATATCTTAGAGTAAAGATTTATGCTACACAGCAGAAAAGCATTCAAGTTTACTGTGACCTGACTCAAAACAGCTTGGGCCATATCCATGCATGAAATCTGTAGGAATCACAACACTAAATAACTCCCCATAGACTTGTGTACGGTACAAAATGACCTCTAAACAAACACGTCAATTCTCGGCTATTAAAGCGACCTGGTTATTAAAAAACTGGATTTTTTTTGGAAGATTTGGACCATAAGCTCTTCAAAACAAAATTTGAAAAAGTCATATGATGAAGGCTGTTTTTTGAGCTACAGGGCCATCGAAAGCTTTGCATGTTTTCAAAACGTCCACACCTAGTTGAAATCGTACTATAAATTAAAATTGCAGATTTTCCCCAAACCCTCAGAAATTATAAAAAAATGGTGCAGAAAAAATCTTACCACCCATTATGATATTATTGCAAATTTACATTTTAAAGACACAACTTATCAACATTTTGTGACTCTTCCTTAGGCAGGGCCATATTTGGAACGCCAACACTGCCTCGGCATCTGATGTCCTCTGCTACACCTAGTTTATTTAGTGGCGTGATTCCATATAGACCAAATGATTTTTGACCATATTGATAATGCGGACAATATGGTAGTGGACTATAGAGTAAATGGGATACAGTTAGTGACCAACTGATTATTGGTCATTTGTAATGGACCTCATGCCTATTAGACCATGTGAAGTTGAACAAAAATGGTATTGAATAATTTCTAGTGGTTGTTTTTTGGTCCCATTTTACTCAATAAACTTTTGGGGGGGCGTGGTAAAGTTACAGAAAAGTATATGCAAAAGATGTGGTTCCTGAGTACCATGAGGTAAGCCTAAAGCAATCCTGGGACAGACTGCCTGTACTTGAGAGAAAATTGTTGAAAGACTATATATAGAAATTCTATAATAAAAATTATTTTTTTCTTGTTCAGTTACAGTATAGCTTGAATCCATCTTGTGGCCTAGTTTATAGAAATGTAACAACTAAACAATCATATTGCTATCATAGAAACGTAATTATAAGCAGTGCCATCAGCATCTTTGTGGCATACTCAGAGGATATTTTTACTGGCTATACTGACCTAAGCATGGGCATGATTGTACTTGTACCACTCAGCAGTGATTTCAAAGATGTCTTTTGAGGGAACTCATCTCCCACTGCACGCCCAGCTAGCAGTGGTAAAAGTGTTAAAAGGGCTGGCAATATCCAGGGCAGTGTATCTATAATACTATGTTCCATGTCAACAAATAAAAGGAGAAGAAAATAGCGAATAGGAATTGGTATGAGACATAGGGAATTGCGCTCAAACAGAATGACAAATTATTCTCCCTGGCTCGATTTTCAATCTTCTCCACCAGTTCATACTTGATTTTTTGACAAATAGTCTTTTCTGGGACAATTTAATATTCAATGGAGCTGAGTTCAAAGTGATATGCTTTACCATCTAAAAATGGCACTATTATAGTTAACACAAAATTGAAAACATTAGGGCTCAATTGAATGACTTAAATGCCAGTATATATGTGGTCTTTTTAATTTGTACATTTTGTTTGCATTATGTAAACATGGTTTCATTAAATCACCTTCAGCACCGACAAATACTAAGCATTGTGGACAAAAGTTAAAAATGGTTTGAGTAATGTTTGTGTTTGTTTATTTTGCATAATTCTTAGCTGATCCGTCTCGATCTGTGACCTATATTCACAGTTTTGACATTCGGATGCCTTCGTTGTGTTTTTCGGCAGGCAAAATATTATAGTTAGCTCTAATGATGGCAGACCACATAAAATCTGGTTCATAATTACTTTCAGAACCTTTTCTGATCTAAATCGGTCACAATATGCAGCTGGTGACATTAGCAAGCATGCTTAATAAGAATGTTTGTATTATTTAATTTGAAACAAAAGTTGCAGCAAAAAACTCTGAAATTTCCCCATGCAAAGTATGGGGGCTTTTTCCCGTCAGCTTTTCAGACTTTTTCTCTTACACCAACAGGGGGCGCCACAAACAAACAAATATCACATCATCTATAAATGGCTGTGCTAAGCTACAGGATCACATGGAGTGCATTTGTCTATCCAGCTGTCTACACTTTGAGTACTTTCTCTTGTAGAAGCTTTGATGAATTTTCATCAACCTTGATGGAGATGGGTGGTGGACCACAAGGGTATTTAGTGGTGAATTTGGGGTCAAAGGTTATCTGTAGCACTTGCATCTTCTCATCAGTGATACAATACGGCATTCAGAACTCACAGCATTAAATCACAAGTGTTGACTGAAATCTTGGCATACACACCGGTGCATTTGAAACCGGCATGTATATTTTACCAAAGTGAATAATATGGGATGTTCAGCATTTGCAGTCAAAGAGCATCTAGATTCCATCTGAGATAATTGTTGACATGCTTCAAAAGTTCTTTGCAGAATGACTAAGTATTCAGTTAATGGTTGACCATAACTTCCTCATCTACTTGTGATGGTGGCTATTAGGGTTCAGAGATCATTAGGGAGGTTAAGTTAATCTCATAGACTGAACAATTGAAAGTGCTGCTGCTAAGCTAATGGCCTCCATGGTGCTCTTTATTGTAGCCATAAATAAGTTGCCTTTTGAATATTTATTATGTAATAATACTGAACCAGACACATTTAGATAAATTATATGTTTTATGAGTGTTGTTTTACTATTGTGTGGAGTGACACAGACTACAGTGCATGTGTTGGCTGAGATTTTGATGCTTCTAACATGAGACCCAAAGGGATGAGTGGCATTGGACAACATCAAATTCCTGCAAGTGCAGTAAATTGTTACATTTTCTCGAGTCAAAATTAAATGTTGGGCAAAGTAATATTGTTTGACCTGATTCAAACAATCCGCTGTATGTGCAAAATGAAGGTCATACTGTCGTAGACAGTGCGCATAAACACAACGGTTAAAATAGAAATGTGCTAACCGCCCATGTATCAAGGAGGGTCACCACATGCCTGTACTGTGTCCGCTTAGTTCACCAACAATTGTTCGCGGCAACTATAACTATTGTTGTTATGCTGTTGCTGATGAATAAAATCTGAAGATAAAAAAAATATAACTTATTTCATAAAGGACGGAAATTCAATAAGTTGTTTGTATTCGTGTTTCCTAATAGACGTAACTGTTTGAAATATATCATTCACTGAAGAAACTTAATTGACCTGACGAGAAAATGAATCGGTCCAAAGTGATGTTTCCACATTCATAAGCACCTTACACATGACAAAACTCAAAATGCATCGCGATACATTTGCATATTTTACCAACATTCATCCGATTGGTCACCTCGTACACAGAGTGTTCCTGGGAGTGTGTGAAAGTTTTACAATTACAATGGTCAACACGCTAGTAGATAAGTACTCTTTTCCACTTGCATATTTGTACACACACACCTACTGGATATGGCATTTAAAAATATTACCCAACTGACACTACAATTACATTTAAACTGAGATTGTTGAGACTCATCCCACCTTCTAATCACTGTGGCAGCTTCCCGACAAAAACACCAGGGCAGATGGAATAATTGCAATACAGTATGCAATGCCGATGGGCACGTGTATAACCTAGGGTGGATAAATCGGGACTATTGAATGGCAAATAAAACATGCTCAAATTGTTGTAGGTTGTGCCCCATATTTAATTATTCGTCTTGACTTCCCCAATACAATTTAGTTTAGAAGTAACTTGCCTAAAAGATCCATCACACTAACCGACACCTCAATACCTTTCTACGCTCTCTCCTCTCTCTCTCCTCTCTCTTCTCTCATTGCCGCTCTCCCTCTCTCTCTTTCTCTCTCCTCGCTTTCGCTCTCTCCTCAATAATCTACTCTCTCTCTCTCCTCCCCTCCCTCTCTCCTCTCTTCTCCTCTCTCTCTTGCCTTTTCTAGTTGCGTCTTCATATCTTATCTGTCTCTCTTGCTCTCTCTCGCTCTCTTTCTCTTGGTCACTCTTTGTCACCATAGGTAGTCATAAGTACCACGAATACTTTCATTTCGTACTCTACCACTCTTTTCTCTTGTACAGGTGGTTCATACTTGATCGGCAGACGTCCTGCTGATGCCACACCTTTGCGTGCCAGATGCATGAAACATATATGCATTGCGTGAAAAGCACATTTGAAAGGCTATAGCGTCGGCAGATGTCTGTCGATGAAGTAAGAACCCACCATTACTCTCCTTCTTGCTCAACCATAGGAAGCAAGAATGCCCTGAATACACACACATTCGTCTGTCTCTTTCACGTTCTATTTTGTAACTATTTCTCGCTCTCGATACTATAGGCAGCAAATGTCCCTAAATTTTGAGCCCCTCCCCCCCCCCCCGTATCCCCCAAAATTTGTTGCGAGTCCCCGAGCACATATGTAAGATATAGGTGCTATCCCCTCCCTAAATTTTATGTTTCACCATGCAGTCTCTTGCTGTATCTGTCAAGAGTATGTATGTGTTCTCCACAATGCATTTCTCCAATACAATTTTTGCCACTGGGTGTCAAATGAGTTAAAGTTACAAAAAGTACTGAAATTGAAAGATTGGGATGGTTGCTTAATGTAGGTACTTTCGTCACTATAAACTTATGTGCGAAATCAGCCAAAAAGGTATGGAAGAAATGCATTGTGGAAGAACACTTACCTTCTCTTCCTATGTCAGTCACTCTCTCACTCTCTCCATTTTTGGGAAAATCACAGATGAATTTTTCATTCTAATGGTTGCCTTTAACAAAAGGTGTGTTGGTCTGGCCTGCTGACACACTTTAGGAGAAGGGTCTCCGCAGGCTATTTATGGAAACAAGTTGTGTTTCTTGTTGCCAGAGGATTTTCCAACAAATCAATGTACCCAATTTGTATATCAATTATCAGTTTAGGAAGCTATGATCTGTGATCTGCCCGAATGCATAGACATATATATGACCAGCTTAGTGATGTCAGAATTGATATGTCAGCTTATGTTCATACTGGGACAAATTACTGCGGAGATGTTGAATTGTGTATCTTACAAAACTAAAGTTTATACATATTTGTTACATGTGGTTTAATTATTTGTTTTTTACGTGTAAATTTTAGGCAAAGTTGAGTGAACAACTTAAAAAAAAAATAAAAATACATTCATAAAACATGCTAGTTTTCATATTAGCCTAAGCAGTAATCAAAAACTTACATATTTAAAATTGCTGTACCCCACTTTGAGAGTAGTACAAGTTTCGCACCAACATTTTTTAGCCTTCCTTCATTTTCAGTACTTATATTATTCTCCCTACAAAAAGAACAAGAAATGGTATCTGAATAAAGAAACTCATTAAATGGACTCCCCTGCTACACTGAGCTGCCTATTAGTTGACCTCACCGTAGGTGCTCAGTCAGGGCTCATTGACCTTGCTGTGAAAATCCCAAGATCCAACTTGGCCTCCCACAGAAGATCATTTCTACCATTCTTGCAGGCTTAATATGGGCAATGTCCCTCTGCTCATGTAGCATCAAACTAGGACTTGCAAAGCTTCAAAAGGGAGGTTAATCGCAATCTTGGCGCCAATCTGTTAGCGCTATTAATTAGATTATGCTGTTAATGCCATAGAAATTAGCCTGACATAAAAAATTGCAAGAGACTCTTTGTGTTAATTCACTGTCTAAAAAGTGGTGTCATGATTTTCTTGAAATTGAAATATGGACTTCTCAAACCAAATGTAGACTTCTGTTTTGGCCTAAACAGCATGCAATTTGTTTGATCATGATGGGGAGGTATAAAGATATTACAGAAAAAACGTTCTGCCTATTTGGTTTGGATCTTTTTTGGGCGTGTGACAATCGTGCAGCACCCGACACCATTTGAATCACATAACACTTGTTGCCAGACACTCTATGTGCATGTTTTCAACGTCTATGAAATCAAAACCTTTTATGAGGCTTATCACCATTATGCGATATCCCAAATGAAATGAGATATCGTAGGAAGGTCATCATTTGACTTTTTCGTATCATTGCAGAGCTGTGCAAACTAGTCTTTCTCACATTTGAGTAAATTATTTTGTGATGAATCAACGAATTTGTTTGGTTTATGTTGAACATTTCTCTCCCCCTTCCCCATGTCACGGGCACAGGCAAAAAGGGTTTTTTTTTTATAGCAGGCTAATCTAGGCATTAACAGCACGTTATCTAATTAGTAATAACTGCTGACGGACTTGGCACCAAATAGCGATTAACCTCTGCAAGTCCTGATTGATGCTACATGAGCAGGAGGGGCATTCCATAAGCCTACAGAGAAAGGGGAGAAAGATCTTCGGGAGGACCAAGTTTGCGAACTTACTTAAGTACCACGGACATTAATTTCTGTCCATTCATTTGGTTTAATAACTTATTTACTAAGACACTAACATGGAAAGATGGTGTAAGCTATAAGAAATGATTTTTTGACCAAATTGAGGGTAATACTCAACCCATACACGACTGGGCTTTTACTTAGGTATAGTCTTTACCGCCAGTACTCTTGTTTCTACTTATAGCTACCGCAGAGTACACACTGAGCCATTTTTGATAGAGTAGCTCCAGAATAGGTCCATCTGAAGTGACATATTTCCTGGGCATATAGTTGGTTGTATCCATTTGCAGTATCTACCTCATGGTACATACGTGTAAGGTACCTGATAGGTGGTGTGAGGGTAGATTTGGTGTAGACAGTACTGAAGTACACAGATAGGTACTCAGTAGCTATACTCTGCAGCTGCTGTGGAGATGCAGCGTGTAGCTAGACAAATTGAGGGCACATATACACTTGATCATTATCAGATTATTGTCTCAACAGTTCAGGAAAAACCTGTAATCACTATTTTGCTCTCATAAACCATAAATTCATTGAATTGATGGTTGTGCTATCGAGAGCGGCGTGTCTTAATGTAGGCTCTTATGTTCTCTACTAGTCGGGCTTTTATTTGCATTTCTGACAAAAAGATGCCTAGTGGGAGTCGGACACGTGGGGAAATCTCGTGTTGGGCTTTGATTTTTTTAATTCAAGTGACCGCGAGAGTCGTTTGCGTAACTTTTGATCTTTGGTCAAGTTTTGGAATCATTTGATGCCGCGCTTGTCGTTCTTTCTTAACTGAATGACTATTGGTTTATGTGTGGACCTATTAACCGGTTCTAGGGGGTTCTTCGGGCAACAAATGAAATGGTGATCGTGTTTCCATATCTACCAAGCATGCAAGGCTTACCAGGGACTGAGGTCAAAGCCAAGTCGAGTTATTTGACTAGAGTAGATTTAGTGTAAATAAACCTGAATGAAGGTCGGCCAAGTATATAAAGATGAATACAAAAAGAAGTTGTTTTACTGCGATCAAAATTTAAGTTAGGTTAATAACTCGGGGTATTTTGCAACCAACTCTCAAAGAAGTATTAAGCAACAGTACGAAGAGAGACCCCAAAATTTGCCTACTTCAGAACTGCCAAAAATATCAAAATCGTCCATTAGCAAATGTGGTATCGTGGTATCGCTTTGTTGAAGGCAAGCTTTTTCCATTATGGCATTTAGTTACTGACTTGACTATGCATAATGTTAAGTGTAATAGGATGGATGAAAAAATGGGGTTTGTTGGTTTCGACGGCAAAGTGTAGAATTTTTAGTTTATGTATTATTGGTTATATTTTGGTGTACGCTGAGAAACCTTATCTGGTTGGCATTATTAAGTTCTTGTTGGCTGTATTCGACATGAAGGACATGCCTGCGATAATGATATACCACGCCCAGCGTGGCTGCTTCCTCTAACGAGTTCCACCCACGTTGACGTTTTAAGGCACCTTGGAACGTTGAAAGCCAGGTCTGGACTTTATAAGTGGTCCTTGAAAGTTGAATGACACTTCAATATATTACATTTTCTAGATATAATATTCGATTATAATATGTAAAACAAGAGGGTATTTCACTTGCGACAGCCAGGGACATACTTGGAATATTTTTAATAAACCCTTACACTGCGATAATATATTCTATTCCGAGTTGAGACGACAAACACACTTGCCTTACTTTTGACGGGTTCTTGTATTACTTTGTGTCCGACGTGTTCCACTAAATGATTGGCCTACCATGGACTTCTACCTTTTAATATCCCGCCTTGTTGAAAAGCGGAAAATGTTGAAATAAGTGGAGGTAAGCATATCAATACTAAGCCGAAATCTTTCGAACACCTCTGCCAGAAATCCTAATTTGGACTAGGATATCCTAAAAATCGTCAACAAGAGTCAGGGGGAAAATTTGTCAGTAGTACTCCTCTGTTTTTGATCGAGGATATTCCCTCAAAGTGGCCTGAAACATACGAAAATTAATACCGGGTAGAGACTTTTTTTTTTAAACCAGACAATTTTCTCTGCCTACCAGTATGCCAAGACCTCTCTGATATCCTTATTATGTGTTTAACCAAGCGCCAATGTATTACTGTGAAAGAGACTCATATCGATTGTTATCTAGCTGGCTGCATTACAGAGCATTATAAGGCATTGCCGTGGGACCTGGAGGTGAATGTTAACTGTTAGTGTACATTTGCCGATTACCGTCAGCACGTATAGTCAAAAAATTCACTGACCTAGTCTCATATTGATTATACATAGAGTGGCCCGCTAATGACCCTGTATGGCCTGTGACCCCATTTTGTCAATATATATTATATATAATAAAACCACTCTGCAACTAAAATGCTATGACAACTAAAGGAACCACTGAGTCCAGACTTTTACGGGTATGCGCAGAATCACCTATGGTGACCCATGCGCCCTTTTTACCTCTAGGGCCCTATGTGACCACTTTGACCCCATTATGGTCAAAATCTATATACTAAAAAAATCAACGTTTGTGGGTTTTGTCGGCTATGACGTTCACTCCTTTCACAACGGATATATGAATTTTGGTTGTGGTGGTAGAGCCTCCACGTACGAGGTTGTGGTTCATGATTTTGGAGGGGTCATTTGGTGAAAGGTCATTCAGGGTCATGGAAAATGATGGTGTTGGTGGACAGGCGCGTAGCCAGCACGGTGAGTTTGAGGGGGCAAATTTACCGGTAGGTACAACAAATGTGCATCACAAGCAAAATTTCCCCCGGTCGCAGGGCAAAAGAATCCGAAAAAGGGCTGATTTAACATAAATATCAGTGTTTTATTTCCCGGATTCCCCTCAAGAAAGTTTCAGAGGGGGCACCTGTCCCCCTTTCCCCCCAAAGGCTACGCCACTGGTTGTTGACATCAAAAGTATAAACAATTAAGAAAATAAGTACCACATTGTTAGGCAAAAAGATAGTCTTTACAAAGTGAATTAAAGACACAAGATTTTAAAGTCGACAAAGTCTGTTTCAAATGGTTTCTGGAATAGGATGTGGCGGTAAACGTTTACACACGAACGGAAGGGTCACTCACGTTAGAAAATTCACTACACGTTTACACGTCAGCAAACCTACTAACTTTTTTCGTGTGATTTAATTGCTGAAGTCAAAATTTTCACAAAAATTACCGACGTCAGTGAAAAGTAAAGTTAACAGTTTCAATGATTCTCCTAGAAAAGGTTTCCGACTTTTACGGAAATGGGAAATCCCCGTTTACCACGTTCTTGTAAGTGAGTGGAGCGACTTCGGCATATACACCGCATAACACGGCCCCATTTACGCGGTGCTTCAATTACAGAGGGATTATATTTTTAAAAACATCCGGATCTACAAAAAAGGTACAATGGCAGCTCCCAGAGTGATTCGGCGTTTGGGATCTTTGGGATATTCAACTGCTTTATTTTGGATAAACATACCATAGGAAGTACAAAACAACATTTTATGGTCAAAAATGATATTTATGATGGAATGCAAAGCGGTAACCCGATTACGAACGATTTATGGTGCAAAGAATTGAATTTTCCGTGGAAGCGCCAAATGCGGCAGTCGTTAACTTGTTGTAACCGTTTAAACGAACGAAAATACACCGTGAGTGTAAAGGATAGGAAATTAAACGGTAACTCCCTGCTCTATTTCTGACATCGTTTTCTCCCGACGTTCGGATGGACCAGCACAGCAATATTTTCAATTTAAACCATTTAAATGACTAGCTATGCGGTCTTTAAAGTTTATTAACTCCAATGATGGAAACAAAGGGGATAGCTACAAGATAATGAACCTGTGGTGATTTGCTGTTTGCCGTTGGAGATTGCTTCATCATTGCTATTAATGCAAAGTGTTAAGTTAAATTATTTTAGTGCCTGGCTGTGGACTTTGGTCCCACTGACAGTCCCTAAACAGGGGCTGTCAGATGGCGAAGCCCTGTCAATTTTTTCGGGAAAGCTTTATTTTAAAGAGCTCTAATCTCATGATGAGTTCATATGTTTGTAGATGGCTCCGTTTTCAAGTTATGAAGCCTTTAAAGTTGACTTTTACTTAGACATTTTCATTTCAAGATTTTTTTAAATCGCCAATGGACTTCAAAAGTTTTTTTTTTTTTTTTTCCTACTGACAGTTCCTTAAATGGGGGCTGGTCGACGGCGGAGCCCTGTCAATTTTTTTGGGAAGCTTTATTTTAAAGAGCTCTATCTCATGATGCAGTATAAACTATGTAGGTGGCTCCGTTTCAAGTTACGAACCTTTTCAAGTGGACTGTTTACAAAAAATAATCCAAATGGACTAAGTTCCTGTGACAGTCCTTAAATGTGGAAGCTGTCAATTGATTTTTAGACAGTATCTATTGGCTGTATCATCTTGAGGACCTAAGTATTTTTTAAAAAAATCCCGTTCTAATCAAATATCCCTGATTCCAAGATCAATCTCCCTGATTCCAAAAACTCAATGTTGGCAGCTCTTCAAATGTAATTCAGGGTGGTCGTTATTGGATAACTTGGCCGTGCTTTGACGTATCGATATGAGTTTAACTCTGGTCTTACCAAGGGGGGGGGGGGTGGGTACCACCCCCCCCTGACCGAACTTCGCTCTGGTGCGCTAAAACACTAAAAAAAAATCGTAAAAGCTTCTAGGTAATCGTTCTCTCATCCTTTCCGGGTCATTTTAGTGAAAAAAAAGGTGAAGGTAGCACCGTCACCGGGGGTAGGGTATGCCGTCAAAGTCGAAGGTTAGGGGGGGTGGTTGCCAACCAAGGATAGTTATGGTGGGATTTTTGAAAACTATTATGACATGTAGGCCTCATAAAACTTTGTTTATGTAAAACTAGCAAATTGCCATCATTTAGAGGCTGAAAACCGCATGAAAATCCGATATTCCTACGTTTTTTAGCGCAAATTGGATTTTCGCATATTTTCAATGGAAAAGCCAATTTTGCCGACATGCGGACTTGATGACGTCATTGTAAACGCCATACTAGGTATGTTGGATTGTTGGTACTTATTTTGAACTCAATGGAAAGAGGAGGACCGAGCTATCCATGGTATCAAAATCATAGGCCTCGGGTTGCATTATAAAAAAATTCTCGGGGGGGGGGGTGGTCCCCCTGGTTAAACCGTGTTAAAAAAAAAGGGCTTGGTAAGACGAGGGTTAATATGGTGGTAGGAATTTCGCAGTACAAAGGGTGGTAGGTAAACACTTTCGAGGGTGCATTTTGGGTCCCCACCCCCACCCAACCCACCCCCCATCACGCCCCCCCACCCAAAGTCATCCAGGGTCATTATAGGATCAACTTGGCTGTGCTTTGATATATGCGATAAGGTTTTGGTATGGTGGTATGGGTTTTGCCGTACGAGTTTGGTCACGTTTTCGAGGGGTCATTTTGGGGGTCAAAGGTCATTCAGGGGTCGTTTTCGGGTAGCTTGGCCTTGCTTTACTTATGGATATGAATTGTTGGTGTGTGGTAAGAGTTTCGCCGTACGAGTTTTGTGTCACGTTTTCGAGGGGGCATTTTTGGATTAAAAGGTCATCCAGGGAGTGTATTGGGTTAACTGGGGCAGTGCTTTGAGTATGGATATGAGTTTTGGTAGGTTGGTAGAGTTTCGCGTTACCACTTTTGTGGTCATGTTTTTTGAGGGGTTATTTGGGGTCAAAAGTCTGTAGGGCCATTATTGGGTAACGTGGCCGTGCTTTCATAACCATGCTTTGACGTATGGATAGGACGCACCCGGGGTGCTAATTGGTTGAAAAACATGCCAGTATACTCATCTAGCGGGTATGCTCATCTAGTGGGGATTAGGGGTCTCAGGTCAAAGGTCAAATGTGGTCAACATTGGTGTTGAGTGTCTTGCGAATGCACCTTGAGGGTGGGGTGATTTGTTGATGCCACAACTCTGCCAGGTCACCCAAGGTCATCGACACCCCACCACCCGGTCATTCAGGTCCAGGAGGTAACTGGGGGTAAAACTTTCGTATCCACCGAACCTGGTGGGTGGGGCGATTGTTGATGACGAAATTTTATAGCTCATGACAAGGACATAGTGGTCGTTCCAGGTCAAATGAACCACAAACCCCGAGGGTCATTCAATCCAGGTGCTCGCAAAAATCGGTGTAGCCAACTCCAAGGACCGCCTAGTAAATACTATTAAATTTTGAAACCACCGGTCCAGAACTCTTAAGGTAAGCACAGAATGCCCTCTTATGGCCCATCTGCCCTTTTGACCTTGAATGGACCTACTTGACATTTGACCCCAACATATCAAAAACATTCTTCCAAGTTAGTTGTATAGCCACCAACACTGCTAAGATAACAACCCTTTAGCCAAGACCCATGGTCTATTGTCAATTGACCTGAATGACCCTAAATATGACCTGGACCCACAACTATGCATTCCCCAACCATCCCATTGATGGTTGACTGCATCATGATGCCACTCGTTTAAGAGGACAAGTACCAGTGTACAGTGTTGTAGACAAAGATGTAACATGGTCTTATGCATCCAGTGGTCCTGTTGGTAGGTACACTAAAGAGCAAGAAGATCATTTGGGCGGAGTCAGTTTGTAAAATGGACTAACATGTAAAATTGCTCTCAGTGAACAAGGTGAATACTAATTGCAAGGTCAGAAGTAATTTGAGTCTAGTTGTAAAATAGGGTAAGAATGTTAAATTATTCTCATTTGAAAAGTTGAGACTTAAGTCAAATGACAACTTGGGTCAAAGGTGAAGAATTATATTGATAATTTTGGATGTCATCTGTTGGAGTCACTTTTAGAAAGTAGAGGTCATAGGTCAAGTATAAAATAGGTACGATGTTAAAGAAGTTATTCTGAACAAGTAGAGCCTAATTGCAATGCAACGTAGGTCATTATGGGTTGCCAATATGGAAATTTTTTTAAAAATGGTCATTTAGAGGGTACCCACAGGGGTCAAACTGTCATTTAATGACACTATAGTTTAATATTTCAATTAGCCAAGTTAGGAGCATCCATATCATAGATACACTTGGCCCAGAGTCAGCTTACTCAGCTTGAATAAATCCTGACACCCCACAAGCCATTAAAATGATTTTGGGATATGCCTAAGAAGAAGACGCCTTAAAGCTGTTAACTTGTTCTATTTAAAAAAAGATGGGAAGCCTAATTGCAATGCAACATGGGTCCTAGGTGTAATATGGACACTTTCAATCAGACTTTCACTGGTCAGGCAAGAGGTTACATGCATGAGGTCAAAAGTCGTTTAAATTTAGAACCATGATGTCAAATGCAAAACATTGTAAAAGGGACAATTGAGGTCAGGGGAAGACTTGTGATCACATCCGTCTGTTTAGCATTTTTGCAATTGTTAATGATATCCATAGTAAAATTTGAATTTAGCATCATCAGAACCCTTTGATATATCCATTCTGTATACAAATGGAAAAATATATCAACATGTGAAACCCAAAAATGAAAAAGCAGATGTGGAAAATACATGTGTGTGCCAAAGTCATCATCAGGTGAGTATTCTGGAAGGGAGTCTAACTTTGACCAAAGTTTGTCTTCAAAAAAAACGGACCTTTCCTTCAATAATGCTATAAAAGTGTGGTGTAATTGGTGAGAAATTCCTCACAGATGGCCATTCTGACACATCCCTGAGCATTTTCCTTACCAATTACATCACTTTCATAGATAGTGACCACGGAGAAAAGGTCCATTCTGGAAGGACTTAAAGTGGTTTAAAAGTAGGTTAAAGTGTTAAAGGTTTATACACTACTAACCTGGCTGCCGTAAGGACAACAATTTTGGGGGGACTACTTCTTGCATGGCATCTGAGAAAAAGTGCTTTAAAATGTCTGTAAAATGACTACTAGTTATATTAAGAAAGTGATGAAATTTCATGATTGACATGGTAGATGGTATGTTTTTTCAAACTAAGCCCGGCATTTGCCGACAGTGAATTTGAGGCCAATTTACTCTGCGGTCATCAATTTCACATCGATTTGGCAAATTTAATAGCTTTGGACTATAGAGATCTTGGGTTGCCGGTCTGACATCGGCCGAGGTTTGGAGGATTCGAAACTAAAAAAATTTTCTGGTCACCATTAGTTCAAAATTTGATTAGTTGGTATTTTAGCTTAGTGTACTTTGGGGTGATGTTGTTATATTCCTCTGTGAGAGTTTTAATGTGAAAAGAAACATGAACCTCAAGTTTGCCATTTTTTCCCCAAGACTACTGTGCCGTATAAGTGAGTTAGTGGGTTAACCTAAAGGTTGCAACAGAGATTTGAGGCCACCCAAAAATTTTGTGCCATACTAGAATTTCAAATAGATTAGACAATCATTAAGATTTATTACCTTGTACTTCTGCTACAGAAATGCTCTTAAAAGAGAGAACAAAAGGTTGATTTGAGTTGCGTATATTTCAATATTAAAAACAAGGGACAGAATTTCGCATTTTGCTCCGATACGAAATTAGAAATTTCAAAATTTTTGTACCAAAGAAACATTTCTCAGCTTACTCTTTCAGATGGGATGTTTTTGATGGAAAGCATTACAACAGTGCGGCAAAAATCAATACTTTCGATTTTTTGGGATACCTGAATGGAAATCTCTTGTTGCACCTCCCTCAGAATGCCAGCTTCAGATTACACTGTGGCTACCATTACAGGCTAGCTGCTGCGGTGAATACTATCAGTCAATGTAGACTTATGTTAAAGCTGGTGTTGAACTCTTTATTGATATAGAATTTATTATATTTTTACATGTGAAGTAGAGATATTAGCTGTTCAAACATTTAAATCTTTTATAGTGTAAGAGGTCAATCTTTCATTTTTAACCATGGGGCAAAGTAATAAGTGAAGTAGGTAGATGGCAAAATAGCTCTAACTCAACTTGTAACTAAAGCTCTAGGGGTGTAAAGTTAGGGATTCTCAGCCAGATTTAGTTGTACCATGTAGAGAGAGGAGAGAGAGAGAGACCAGGAGTAATTAAGCTTTAGCTCGACGAAGTGTAGAAGCTTGTGTATTCTATACGCCACTGGGATGAACATGCTACAGCACCTCCCAACCATCTCTCACTGAAAAAACTTTGAACATGAACATGTCAATCATTTATCTTTGTTATTCCAACTCTTCTACCAGTACTCTTTCTAGGAACATATTTACAAGTTTCCCAATTATGGAAATATTGATGTGTGTAATTGCAAGGGATACGTGACCCTATCTACTTGACCTACACAGTATTGAGTACTCATTAGACAGTTCGGGCCACTGTAGATCAGGACACATGTGTCGTGCCAATAATAATGTTGCCGGAATCTGGGTTTACCCAAATGCATTGCAAGGTTGTGATTTAAAGTTAAAAGTTAATTTAATTAATTTCTTTAAAAAAGTAGATATAAAAGTAATTTACAAACAAAGAATTAATCAAATAATGCTTAACTACAAAGAAAACAATACATTTGTGATAAAATTCATTTTAACATAAATTTCATAAAAGTTAAAAAAGATAACAAATTTTAATTTTAAGATTTTAACCCAACCCCAAGATAAAAAAAAGTTTTTTTCTGAGGTGAAAAATTTGGCAACAAAATAACACTATCACGGGTTAAATTGGACTCCAAGCTGAACAATAGTTTTTCATCAAAAGAAATGGTTAAATTTCCAATTCTGCCAGGATGCCTCCTTTTTAGGATTCCAGAACTGGCACATATTATGCCGCTACAGACAACATTTTGGATCCGCGTGGCCCGAACTGGTACTAGACAACTTCTTCGCAGCCCTCTTAAAGCCAGTATTGTGAAAGTTGTAACAAGTTAGTTTGCAGTATAGATCATAATTCACGATCATGTGTTCGCATTTGTCTTGTCTGTGGCCTCAGCAGATCGTAGTGTGTCATTCCCTAAATAATGGTTGGCATGATGTTCCTGCAATTTTGCCATAGTTTTGGTTACTTTCCTAGGAGGGAGTAATTTTATTTTTTGTTTTTGTAGAAAGGCATTGGTGGT
>JAMKCH010084893.1:0-67758 GCA_023653785.1 Ophioderma brevispina | reverse complement strand
TTTTGGTATGATTTTATATACACGAAAAATTGCATGGTCAGTTTGTTACAGTGCCCATCCAAGGCTACTGATGAACTGAGCCCTTGGTAGGTTAGAATGTCTTACCTCATAGTCAGAGGGTTGTTTTTGAGTCAATCCCATAAGCACCAGTTTTGGGAAATTTTAATTAATAGGGTCATTGTGATCACAAAAAAAATCTGCTATTCTTATAAAAAAACCAAACAATAAAAACCCTAACTTTATGCTCATTTTAGCCCACAACTTGTTAGTACGTAGGGAATTTTTAGCATGATTATAAATTTTCCTTGTGTTCTTAAACTTTGGAATACGTTTTATCCCTAAATATGGAATGATTAGTACAGTAGTACAGTAATAGGCACTTGCTATGATAATGAGATTGATTCAAAACACTTCTGCTCATAGTAAAGCTATTATCACTGAAACAGAAGCGATCACTTGAAGAGATACCACCATAGGCAACACAAACGCAACCACGCGTGAAATACCCACACACAAGTGGAAATGTGACCACATCCTCAAGCCACATATAAATTTCCCGTGATCATGAAGTTTAGGACTCCCCTCTGAGAGTGACCACATTTGGTATTCTTACATTTTTAAAGGTGCATTCATGATTTCAGCACCTACTGATTTATTCATGTTTCATAGATTTCCTTGAAAAAAGCTTATCCACAAAATTTAGTTGATCCCGATCTTGCCGATTTTTGTTATGAGCAATTGCTATTTCCCCACGGTCCCATAGGCCAAGTGCAGTAATTTCTGTCCGTTTACGCCACAGGAAAAACAGAATTGAGAATTTCTTAAGATACAGACCGGAATGTGCATGTAAGATTAGGTACACATGGATTTAGACTAACAGTTAAGATGATATAAAAATCTCCCTTTTATGAGTTAAGTGGGGGGGGGGGGCGATGTTGTGGTCACCACAAATGCATTTAATTACTCAAGTCCTGTCACATCCTGGAGTTCACTGATTAGTAGAAACATTTCTCAAGGTTTGATGAATAAGAGGAAGATCTGATGGACCTAGCACCTTAAGTTCATTAATCATACCTGTGTTTGTTTCCTCTTTCAGGTGTCGTATCTGGCTGTTCGTTGTTTTGGTTTGCTAGCTGTTGCAGCATCATAGATCTTGTGGATTTCCTTGCTGCTTATGGGTACCTAGGTAAGTGCAATTGCAAGGGTATTGTACTGATTGAAAAAGCTGGTCATTTCTGAATTTGGCGTCCTGGATATTTGCCATTTTTGTCAAAACGTTTTTATCTTTTTGTTAATGTTTGGATGAAAGACCTCACAAAGCAAAAATTGTTCACAAACACGTTGTGGAGGGAAACGGGTTAGCGCAATGGGCCTTCCCTCGTTCGCACCACTGTAGGTGCGTTTGGTTCGTATGAAACAACTTTGGTTTATGTGTGCATTGTCTGCCTCTATGAAATGTGTTAAAAAATGTTAAAAGGCTTATGGGGGCCTATGCTCTGTAGCTCCTACTGGGGCCCCTGCTGGGCCCCCTTGCTTAGAAGCAATAGCAGCTTCCAGACTGCACCATCTAGAACCAAGTTTCAATCTCATGATATCTGACATGACAATGTGAAATGCTGTAGAGTCAGGCCTAGACCAGAAAACTCATCACTGAAAACATAAACAGAGGCAATAACATAAATAGATAATATTTCAATGGATTTATGGCAGCAACAAGGAGGAAACAGGAAAGGACTTCCCGTAAGGAATGTAACCCAAGACGTTCAGATGCTTGTATGTGACCATTGCCTGACTACGCGGCCAATAGTTGGGAGAAAACAGCAAAAACCTACACAGGTGGTACATGCCAGTAGTTGTTGTGGGGAGAAGAGAGTTAAAGGTCAAAAGGTTTTGGTATCATAATTTGAATGAATTCAAACATGTTGCTTGTGAAAGTCTTTGTGCTGAGTGGTGAAGGTGCAGGCCAGAGGTAGAGGCTGTACCTTGAGGGGTTCTGGGTTCAATTCCGGGGCAGTTCCCTTTTCCTGTAGATATATGATGATTAAATATGTTCTAATCCTGTGTACAAAACAGCAAGAAATTCATTCTTTGAGCAGCATTTAAAGCACAGGCCTACAGATTGTGTGCTCAGTATTCGGTCCGCAAGAAGTCAAAAGCTATATTGGAAATTAACTGAAACACACCCCAAATACACAGCCAATTTCTCATGGGAGTACCTTGACGTAGCTGTTAAGTAGCCACGGAGTCACCCTGCATGGGTACAAATCGCGGGCTGCAAAAGTGGGGGTTAATCATCCACATGGTACACACGCAGTAGCTTAACCACAAGTACCATTTACTCCCATGCACAATGAGCTTGAGATCTGTGTGATTATTTATTGAATTTTATCGTTATTTAACATCTTGGTCACATTTTTAAATGTTTTACACCAAAATGTATATATAGGGGTGTTTGGTGATGATCTACTCAAATATGGACGTTACTAAGCTTGAATGAAAATGATCGAAGTCGTAAAAAAACAATGGCGAATGTTTGGCGACTCTATGAGTCCAAAAGTGGCTGCCTAACTATAGGAAGCGGTTTAGGGGAGTACGTGAAGGTACTCCCATGGAATAGCTGCAGAGGTACTCCATACTGGTGGATTACATGGCGTAATTTGTCAGTCACCTAACAGGCAACTGCAGGTTACACTATAGGATGGTACTGCTAAGTAAACCTAGCTGCTATCCACCCAGTGGCTTGTGTTACTTCGCCAAAAGTACTTAGTGTAGGTGACTGCCTCAATAATGCCATCCAGGGGGTCGGGTGGTACCCGTGGAGTAGAGCTCGAGTACACATGCGAGTAGCCTAAGCCTTCGGGTTACCCAGTGAGTAGGAACTTGATGGTAGTACAATGTTCCACAGGAGTTAGTTAATTTAATAGGACTTAGAACGGCACACTGTAAAATAATGTTCTCAACATTGACGTAAGGACCCTAATGCCACTAAACACTATTGGGGTTGTGCACTATCAGTGATTGACTTTGAAACAGCAGGATGATACAGTTGAGATAAGGGCTGGAATATTCACAAACAGCATAGTGGAGAAAGTATTAAGGTAACACATAGTGACATTGAGAATGATAGAGCATTTATCATTAATTATTAATTAGTAGAGCGTGAAAAAGGATTAAAATTGAACAATATTTCTTTCAAAGATTGTATGTTATTTTGATTGCTGTTTGCAATCGTTAACCAAAGTCATGTGTGTATGGCTGCATCCTTTTCACTTACAAACAATACTAGAAAAGCCATTCTTTATTCAGTGGGCATTGTTTATCATGTTAACAAGAAATTCTGATTGTTTTTAGGCTCAAACGCTCCACCCCCATCCATTACTTGGGTACATAGATGGATAAGGCGTGCAGCAAATACGCGAGTTGTAGTCGAATATATGACACATGCATATGCATTATACTTGAGTCGGGCATGTCGCTGTTGGTACGCAAATGCCCATTTACGGCCAGCGTGACGTCACCAAGCGATGAGAGATCATGGTTTCCTTGGATTTTTCAAGAGGGGTCAATTATTTAACTGATAAAAATAATGATGTAACAATATTTTGGACAAATAAATTATGTCGATTAAAAAGTAAAAAATTACACCAATTTTTAATAAGAAGAGAATCAAAGATGAGATTTTTTGCTTTTGGCCATCTTAGATGGTTGTAATATGGACGGGCATCCATATTTATAGTGGGGGTGGCCAGCTGCAATGGCCAAAAAAACAAATCTCTTCTTTTATTCTCTAATAAACATCCCATTCCTCTTGATTCTTGAAAACATGTCAATCCTTGCATTGCTCTAGTTAAATCTATTGACTCATAGAGAATCCCACGATGATTGCATTATTACCAACAATAAGAACATACAATCATCATTATTTCATGCTATAATTTCACCAATATGTGTTTGTTTGTTTGTTCTGCAGACCCAGACAAAGATGCGTACCCAGGTGTTGCCATATTCTTGCAAAAACTTCTCTCTTATTGCGTAAGTTGTAGTCTGTTTGTTGCTTACCATAAACAGGCCTAAAAGGACAATTGTTAGTGAAAAATCAACCTGATCCTTAGACAAAAATGTTGACTCAGGCCTGAATTCAGCGGAGGGGCGTAGTAGGGGCCGACACCCTCCCCCCTTTGTGTTGCTGCCCTAAGGCAGGGAAGACACCATAGGGATCACTTTGTCCACTGTAGTTGTTGTTGTTGATTGTCTGTTGTGGTTGTGTTGTGAAAAAAGGGTTAAAACACTCCTATGGTTAAACTCAAAGACATAAAAAAAATAATGGATTTTTAAACAAATTCAGTCATAGATGCAAAATGGGTCACGCATTTGCTGGTTGAGGGTCAAAGGTCACATGTCAAAGGTCAAAGAGACCTATCATTATCAACGTACCGCAACACAGTGTGATTGGTAACTGGCTAGTAAACTATACCTGTGAATGCCACCACCAGCTCGAACGTATCTAAGATATTGCAGTCTGTAATTAGGAAAGTATATCGGATGACCCGATAAATCAACGTGCTGCTGGAAACAGCCTTCCAATATGAAAGAGCTGGAAAATAGCCTGACGTGTCTTCGCAATCAATTATTGGTTCCGTTGTTAAGGCCAAGTCAAGTTTGAGGTCATTTCGTGAGGTGGTGGCACTAGATTTTCAACATAAGACGGACAGAATTTGGGTATTCCAGTTACGCCGTTAAATTAACAATGGGGGATCCTTTAGTCTAATACAAAATTGATTTCTTTTATGAAATATCCACCATTCGCAGTATAGTTTACTAACAATTACCAACACAAATGTGCAAGTCTTAATGTTTGAAAATTGGAGCACTCTTCAAAAAAAATGTATGTGTTGCTTTTTTTTTTTTTTTAAGGTCCTAGGGTGTATAGCTATTACACACTCATCATGGTTCATTTTTTAGTAGGGTTATAAATCAGAATCCCATTCTAGAAGTTTGGGGAGAAGGTTTGAAAATGTTTTTCATAGTTTGATATTTTATTTTACAAAGTTCCCACCATTTCCCAGACGTTGGAACCAAAAATTTGGATTCAGCCCCTTTTAAACTATAGAAAAACATTTTCAAACCTTCTCCCCAAACTCTAGAAGGATTCTTGTTTATAACCTACTATTTGGTTTGCAAATCATTTCATCTATCTAGTTTAATTGTATTACAGTGGCAATATTAACACCATGTTTCTTTTATTTTTTAGGGGACTGGTCTTTCAAGTTTGGTAGAACAGAACGAACTGTGGTAGTCCTTGCAAGTCTTTCAAGTGCAATTCAATGTTTTATGCATGGGTGAACAGAGTATGGGGAAATATTCCAACTGATATTTGCAAGTCTTTTTTGTGATCTTGGAGATGATTTATTGCCGCTTACATTTGAAGTTACTGATATTATTAGTTTTAAAGTAACGCAGAAAAAGATAAACCTAAGTTTACTTTAATTTGTGCGATAACATTCATGAAAACATGTAGATGTATTGATCATTAAAGGCACATCCCATTCCTTGTAGGCGAATTCTACTAGAAAATCATCAACAAAAAAGATGTAAGAATCACGCGAGGTACTTTAAGGGGGGTTCATACTTCATCGGCCAACGTCTGAAGATTGCTGTAGCCTTTCGAACCTGCTTTTTACGCAAGGCGGAGTTCATGGCATGTGCACGCAAAAGAGCATGTTGAGGACTAGCTCTGGATGAACATTTGCCGTGAAGTGTGAATCCCCCATTAAGCTGGTGTCAGTCCCCATTAAAAATTAGAGTCAAAATTGATTCAATTTTCCAGTTAATTTCTGACAGTCTAAATGGCTCAAGAGAGCAAGTTTTATGCATTAAACTTTTTTGTTAAATTCACAGGTAACATTGACTTAATTGTGCAAAAATCTTAAAATTATTATTACAAAATTTAAGCAAAAATCCATCTAGCTGTTTGGATTATGAAGCAAAACCATGTAACAAATTGATATAGGAGAGAGTGTGTATGTGAGCTGAATGTGGTTGACCCACATTTGGCGATATTCTTGTTCGTAACACCAAAAGGAAATGTTTTCTAGCCTTAATTTTCACTGGGGAAATGAGGGGAAAAATATGAATCTTCTGATGACAAAATCTAAATTATATGGAGTAAGGGGGATGAGATTGTTGATCGGATACACACCTTTAATTGACCTTGGATTAGGTACTAAAGAAACAGCTCTGACCGTTTTTCCCTCAATATACCCTACTACATAACGTTGCAATCACTAAAAAGCAGGCCATATGCAGGGGTTGCAAGGGCCGCCCCCAAATTCACAAAAGAGGGCAAAGGCTACTTTTTGGGCTGATTGTTTGGAATACACGGTCGCAAAATTGACAGAATTTTAAACAAGAAGTTCCACTTTTTGTTGATAAAATGTTTAAAAAGTCCCAAAAAAATGGACATTTCCAAGGGGGTTCAGGCCACTTTCACAAAAAAAGGGTACATTTAAAAATAATAAGTCCACTTTTTCTAAGTCCCCCACCCCTCTTAATAAATCCTGCTTACGGCCCTGCTAAAAAGTAGTAGTATTTTGTTGGTCGTGGGGTAAGTGGACTTCAATGTAAGCAAAGGTCGAGTTTATATTTGTACATATCTCATGCAATGTAAACCATCCCCCATACTTTGTGAAACCTTTTATTTATTTAGCATGGTATTGCTTTCCATGACTCAAGTCATTCAAAATGATTAATGTGAAAAAAGCCGATTCACCAAGGTATATGAACTTTTCTCATATTTTGTAAATCAAAAATTCAAATATTGAAGATTTCAAAGAATTGGAAAACAATTCCCTTCCAAAATGATCTGAATAAAAATTATTTAAACCAAAAAGAAAACATTTTTAGTAATTTTTTATGTTTTTAAGTAGTAGCATTCATTGATTCTCCATAACCTTTACCCTTTGATCTGAGACAAATGTTTGTATTCCTCAGTTTGCCTATTTTTAAATCATTTATCAGATCACAAATGTCTCCCTCTGTCTCTTTGGTTAGCCACTTTGACAGATCCTGTTTTATATATACACACAGTAAAGAAAAAACAACCGAACACAGTTAACTAATGCAATGTAATCAATATTTATACATATATGGTATTGAAATAGTGTGCCTGGAAATACATATATTCTGTCTCCTTCTTGTTCATCAGTCTTCCAATAACACGAATTTGTTGGACTACTTTATATTAAATTTGCATGGCATTGAGTCACCAGTGCACAATCCTGGGAGAGAAATAAATTATTGTGGAGGGTGGTATAGTAGATTTCAAATTGGTAAGACCATGTTAAAAGTTTAGGTTTGTCCATTCACTGTAAGAGGTAAGATATTTGTATTAATGGCCACAGGTAAAAGTTTATGGTTCTGGTGTAGCTATTATGTATGAGATTGTATTTGATCAAGTAAAGGTTTCAATTTGCTGTAGAAGTTGCCACGTATAGGATTGTTGCACCAGCAGTTGCACAAACAAATCACAGATGTTACAGTAAGCAATGAAAAGTTCAAATCCCGCGCTATAAGCCTTGTGATTTGTTTAGGACCATTGGGGGCAACGAATGCTATTACATCCACGTCACAACGAATTGAAGTATCAGGCAATGTGAAAACATCCGCAATTATTTAAATTTAAACATTTTATTTGAACAAAACCATGACATTGCAAAATATTATCAAGAATGAATCCTTGCATTAAACACCAGACCGTGGAAATATGCAAGAACTCTCACTCTAATTGAAATCTACTTTAGTTTATGTACCAATCCACATTATATAAGCTGTGTAGGGTAGACCATAAAGGGTTTTTTGCACGAGTCTTCAAGCAATTAAGATACTGTAATAATAATTATATGTAATTGTTCACTTGTGGTTAAAACAAAAATTTTTGGGGGGGGGTTGTTTTTTTTTTTCAATGTAGTTCCACATTGTTAAGGTCTTCACACTAATAGATTGAATTCAAATTTGGTTCTTTAGTAAATTATAAACATTGTTTCCCACCAATCAAATGCACTTGTATGAAAACTATGCAAAAAAGCATGCTTTTAAAGTATTAAACGTCTGTACATTACACTATCTTGAAGGAACCAGTGCCTTGGGAAGAGAGAAAAGTTTCATTCAAACATAATGAAGGAACCTTATGCAATCATTTTCACTTATTTGAAACAATTTGAGTGTTTACCATTCTGTTAAAAAACAGGAGTATTAAAGGGATATCATTTTGCCATGGATTGTAGCTTAGCTGGTTACCCTGGTTAGTAGAATGAAAAAGAGATCACATACAGGGCTCCAGCTCTGGAGAGCTAATGCTGACCATCCAGCGTGGTGGGCCGTGGTTGCCCAAAGGATAGCCCACCACCAAAAAATGTGGATTGAATAAGGAAGGCATCCGGTCAATCATCTTTTGCTCCAATAATTCCTCACAAAGCAGTATTGCTGGAGTGTGAGGGGTATCTGGCCACCCCCGTTAGTGGGGGACAAAACCAGATTGAAAGCTTTGGTTTAAACTACCTAACTAAATGGCCAGGTCAAAAGTTGTTTACATTACTACCAGCAGCGATCGAATTTATTTAACAAGCATATGCTAACTCACAATTTGCTTTGTACAATGCTAATGCTCCGGATGTCAGATCAAATCTTACTACATGTCTGCCAGAATACCAATACCCGAATGCTATTCAATGTGTCAAAAGCCTGTTGCCCAGACCCCGAAAATTCTGGCAGGGAGGTCAGATATTTGGTATGCCTGTGACAAATAATACCTAAAGGGAATCCTGTAGCTCTTGCTGTTTTTACAGGAAGGTAAATAACAAAACGGTTTTCAATTAAGTTGATTTGAGGTCAGCAGTCACTATTAGCTAATAAAATCTCAATTCCATGGCCACAGTTCCATAGCTTTCAGTCACAAGTGTATGGAGCAAATACACTCAGTTTTTAGTATGACGATACCCAGAATATATGGTCAGCTGCGGGTTGAACATGGCCCATTCAAGGCTACTGAACTGAGCCCTTGGTTAAGTGAGAGAGCATGCCACTCAAAGTGAATGGTTCATTCATGATTTTTTGAATATTTTTCTATGCCGACTACACTTTAAAGGACTGAAAGGGTTCCACTGAGAGATTTAGCTTCTTTTGTAAATAGAAAAAGGTCCGTTTTATAACACCCAGCTTATCCATGCAAATGATTGCCTTGAGTGTAAATTTGGTCTAGCACTTATTAAATTGTGTGTTTGTTATTTTCCTCCAAACACAAACACACCCCAAAAACCTTATATGGAAATAAAGTGTTCAGTAAGAAGTCAGAAGAAGTTCCCCAAGGGGTGTGTCAAATGCGTCAAATTAACTTTTTCACAATCTAGTCATAAAATTATGGTCAAATTAAAAACAATTTTGTACAAGATTAGCGATATTGCTTTCAAGGCACTTTCAGGGATGTTTGCTAAATCATAAAATCGAAACCAAAATCATGAAAAAAATCAGGATTTTTACAGTCTGTAACAAGTACGAGTACCTTAATACACTGCAAATGATAAAGACCAGAAGCAACCTATAAGCACAAATCGGATATTAGTCATTACGGTCCGAACGGGCACTTACTACAACACGTAATTGAATGGATAGTCATATCTTAAGACCGCCATTTTATGCAATTCTTCACTGGAAAAAGTAAAGCTTATGATAATTATACAGGGACTTATCCTTCATTTTATGCATTCCTGGACTTTCCAAACATTTTTAACTCTTTCGGGTGTTGGTATAAATCACGAATAGGCGTCTTTAAGTTTACAAATTCTGTTACAAGCTCCTGAAATATGGTTTTTTTAAATTAAAAAAAGATTCAGTCTAATTACTGTCACTAATTTGTATTAAGTCTTGTAATTTTTAGGCCTATTGTTTACTGTCAAATTAACCTCCAAGGTATTTGACCAGAGTACCAGAGTATTGCAAATTGTCTGAATTGTCACAAATTCATACAAACATTCCACAAGTAGAGTGTTGGACTTAGTACGGTTTTAAAAGTGCAAACGGTTTTAATGAAAGCACAATATTTAGGCAACAAAATGTTGTGTTAATTTGAACAGTTCAAACTTATCGGACTTGGCACAATACAGATAGGAAAACACATGCCAAGGATACTTCTGTGCCAAACTGTAGTACGAAACCTTTCCTATGAGTCTTCACCATGCATCATGGATTTTATAGTTGATAACTGTAAAACCAGTGTTCATAAAGAAAAAAAATTGCCACTGTTTGTTAGTGAGTAATATAATCTGGTACAGGGCAGGAGTGCTACATAGTTAAAAAGTACGGGGGTATTAGTACAAAATCAAATCTTGTTTTTCTTACAAATGAGGTTATATTGCCTGCTGTGATATTAGATAAATATTTTTCACATATTAAAACTTAGTAGCATGAGTCCGAAACATGTGACTTGTCTGATCCAAAATCAGTATATAACTTCCCTTGGGAAAAATACTTAGAACTCTTGTGTTGTGTGTATAAGACTGGCACACCCGACTTATTATTGTTGGCTAGATTAATGTTATGCAAGGTGTCCCAACGTAAACTCTGTGGAGTATTCGGAAGGGAGTCTAACTTGGACCCAGGTTTGATTAAACTCGGTAGTCATTCGTGAGTGGACCTTTTTTCTTCCAAACCCATACCCAAAAACGTGCTGGAATTGGTGTGAGAAAATTCCTCATGGATAGCCGAAGGCCCATCCATGGGAATTTGCTCCACCTGTACATTAACTTTCAGTCTTTTGAAAGGGAAAAAATGGTCAAATCATAGAGGACTAACGCGGGATATTTTAAACACAGGTCTAAAGATAGACTTCCTGTCAGAATACCAACCGTATTAATATCTTAATGGCATAATGACATTATACCCCTCACACTTAAAGGTGGTTGTTTTTCTTTCTCGATTTTGTGTATTGTGTTTTCTAATTGATATAGGCCTGGGCACTTGCACATACACCCCGTCATCAATACCGTGGGAAACAAAATGCGGGTTTTGATGGTAGATGCAATAATGCATTGTTGCAAAGCCCTATTCATACTGTGCTAATTAAAAGTGGTTAACCATGATAAATACGGCGGTTTTTTTTTTTGTTTACTATCTGGGAATGAAATTGATTCGAGGGACTCGTGAGGGCTCAAATTGAAGGACGACAATGAGGAAAAAATACGGCCTTTTCTTCTGATATCAAATCGTACTAATTCCGGGATAAAATCAGGGGGGTCCCAAAAAGAGATCGGGGGGACGACATGCCCCTTAAGTTATATCATGTGGCTTTTATACTGTAAACGGAATAAAGCGCACATATAGAGTGATTGTTCTATAAGCAACATGGATTGGTCACCATTTCTGGAGATGAATGAAACAAAACCATGAAAAAAATGCTGTCCATCCCATTGAGTTATGCTTGATATCTCATGAAGGTTGGAATTGCCGGGGAGACGTGAAAAAAAAGTGAATCTATCATTACAATATTTGTTTTGATCAATACAAGTGGTGAGAGACGAGAGGCAATCTCAACTGGGGTTACTCCCTCATAAAATGAAGCTTATCTTTTTTGATACCGATCTTCAATACAACGCACCTTATGTATTAAACTGCCATTCAGTATAATTAGAATATGCATCGCTCCTATTGTTAATGTTTGGGTCAGCTTGGTGAGCTATTTATACTTTTGGGTTTAAAGGAGGGCCAGCATTTGATGTCCAAGAGCAAGAGTTATCTTTTCCGAAGTACTTCAGGTAATAAATCTCTGATCTATCACAAATGGCCCAATTGTCCCAATAAAAAGCTTATTCAAAGCTTCAGACCAATGTTTATCTTTCGCTCTTTAATACTAAAAAGTCCCGCATTTCCCCGCAAATATAAGAATTAATGTAATGAAACATTAAACAAGGGATAAAAGCGATATTTTGCTACAGATGTGCAAAGGACATAAGTGTTTTTTACAAGTCTTCGGTTACCGGGGTCACCAGAGGTTAACTCTGTATGACGAAGTGAAGACGGACAAAGAGAAGGAAGGAAGCGGTAAAGTAGATGATTGACTGTTCCCCCCACATTAACGATCAAGGGCATTCTCACATGTTCCATCTGTTGATTTCAAACATGGGGTAATCCACTTATATCTGCTTGAAAGGAGTTTCGGGGTCACTCTCCGTCTCTTCTACCTCCATGATATTATCAATGCGACTTTGATGGTTTGAATGTATAGTCACAAGGTTAGAGTCATCTCGGTTCATAATGCAGAGGTCGTCTGATGAGTTGTATTATGAATAAATTCTATGTAAAAATTATTATTAATGCACATTCAAGTTGTATTAATGTGCCATTTTGTCCCCGCCAAACGAAGTTCGAAGGGGACTATAAAATGGGCTCCGTCAGTATGTCCGGATGTCTGTGATAAAAATGTAACCTGGAAGTTGTGATAAAAATGATAACCTGGAATGTCTGTGATAAAAATGTTATATCTGTTCTTTGAAACACTATATCAGGCACACAAATTCCTTCGCTAATGGAAGTGCATCATGTACGAATCGTTTGCGATTGAAAGGTGTTATTAGATGGTTAGGTATGCAATGAGCTAATTAAATATGCATAATTTATGGTATCCCGAAATGTATGTTAAATGTATGTTAAGATATGCAAAATTCTTTTGCAACATGAGTATATCTGGGCATAGCATTGTATTCGACACTTTGAAAGTGCATAGTATATGCGGCTTAGGTATGCAAATGAGCTAATTAAATATGCCAATGAAGTTTCCTGAAACGGTGTAATAAATCGGAGGTGCAAAATTCCTTCGCTACATGAAAGGTTTATGCCATACATCTTTTGTGGGAAACATGGATAGTGCGGTTTAAGTTATGCGGCTTAGGTATGCAAATGAGCTAATAAATATGCGCCAAGAATGTTTCGACTGAATATGAAACGGTATTATAAATTCGGGATTGGGCAAAATTCCTTCGCTACATGAAAGGCTTATGCCATGCATCTTTGTGTGAATCTTAGTTTTTAGTTATTCTTAAGTTATTTTTGGCGACTTATGGATGGGTTCTTGGACGAGTTAGGTTTAATATCCAAATTTTAAACAGTATTGTGCCGTTAAGTTGTCACTTCCAAATGATCGCGAAATCCCCCCCGGCGGGGGACATATTTTACACACGCCTTAAATACGAGTTCGCCTGTTATCACCCTCCCCTGCTTGAAAGCGGAGGGGATATTGCTGAGGGTGCCCATGTCCGTATGTGTGTGTGTGTCTTGTGTTTGGTTAGGTTTTCGTTTTTCGCGTTCGAGTTTTAAATACACTATCGGGATTCACCCCGCCCCGAAAGAGTAACTATGTTTGAAATTTGCAAGAACGGCTTAAATAGTGAAGGATAAGTCTGTTTAAGTAGAAATTCCTATGTCATCTTTGGCACCGGAAAAAATTGACAGAAAGGAAGAGAGAAAACAGTGATGTTCAAAGATAGGAACCCATTCAATTACGTGTTGTAGTAAGTGTCCGTACGGACAGCAATGACTAACATATCTGATTTTGTCCTTATTAGGTTTGCTTTTGGTCTAATCCACACGTGTAGTTATGTTAGGGTTCTTATACATGTTGCAGAAATGCAAAAAGCTGACTTTTGATATTTTTTGTTTACTGATTTAATAACAAATCACTGATAATCCTTTAACCAGACCGGGGTTAAGGTGCAATTAGGGGTTCCTTCATAAAAAATTTGTGGATTGATGTCAGGGTCAGGACCAAGGTGAAAGGTCATCTGAGGTCATGTTCCATACTGCCATCTTGCCAGGGGATTACGCAAGTTACTTGCAGTAGTTTGGTAAGCAGTTGTTGATGAGAAAAGCAACACAGTTATGTTTAGTGTAATTAGAATTTGATATGGTATGCATAATTTTTGCCATCATCCAGCTGACCACGAATCTGTTGCATATGCGTGTGTCTTGTCTGATAACAATTCATTATTGCTTCACATCCACTCATTGTATGAATCTATGAAACATTGGCGGAGATGCTCAGTGGTGCTTATGGTCAAAAGCTTAATTTAGTCCAATAAGTTATGAATATTGGTGATGTTGATGCAAGGTGTAGATATGGACCTACGGTATGTTCAGGATTAGTAGTGAATGCCTATTCTACTTCAATTCCAGATGAAATATGGACCACAAATGTTCAAGATTAACAATATGAAGTGGGAAACAGGGTCGAATGGTACTGGAAACAAATTTTGTTTAAGGACCCTGACAGCAAATCTAGGATCAAAATTTAGAACCTTGGACTTTCAAAATTTGCACCAAAATGGAATGTGCAGTTCAGTCATGTGCAGTGACCTTCAAGGTCAACTTGAAGAGACCAGGGATGAAGCAACTACAGTGTGAGTCAAAACAACCATACATCAGAATAAAAAATAATTAAAATAGTTAAGAATTATTTTTTGCTCAAGTGTTTGCCTTGGTTATAATGAAAGGATAGCTAAGGTAAAACAGGCTTCAGAAAACATTTATTGGTGTCATTTGGTCTTGTGAGGAAGAAGTTAGTTATGCCTATTTGCGGCGAGACTTAAAAATCGTGTTTGGACATTTGAGCCAAACAAAGATGCATAAAGTAACATGGTCTTAAGCGGTGATTTGAGTAAACATTTAACACCAAGTTATTGATCAAACAAGGAAGGGCGATGAGTATTGCAGGATTATGAAGTTAAATCCCTGGAGATTACAAAAGGAAAATGCTGAGTGAAAAATGTTCATTCCCAAATAAGAAGTCAAGATTAGATGGTGTAAGATACTACAAGTTACTTTGGTAAGCAATATTTAATGGTTTTAATCTGACAACAAAACTTGGGAATCGAAGTGAAACCATAGGAGGGTTTGTATTCAGCTTGAAAAAAGTTTGCATATTAAAATTTTAAGTTTTTTAATTTCCAATTTATTGCAGAAAACTTTCAATCTTAGTCTTGCAATTATCGACCACTGAGTATATGTATTATGTGCAAAATAATTACCTTAGAGATTGTAAATCAAAAACGTCTCTGAGCCGTTCATTATGTTCATGAAAAAATGGAGGACATCGATATGGAGGGCCTTTCATAAACTGAACTCTTTATGACTGAACAATGGTAACTTAATTTGTTGAAGATATAGTTACTTATAATTATGCGTTACACAATAGACCGTTTTATTAAAGTGATAGTTTTTGCAAGAAGAATCGATACCAGTGAAAATGCATGGTAAATTCTTTGCTATAAGTGTATGGTCATCAACTTTGATGGTATCACTGGGTAAAGTCGTGGACTTAGTGTGGGTTAATAATATAGCACCGGACATCATCTTGGGACGGAAACCCATTTCGACCCTTCTGTCAATAGTAGCGAACTTTTCCCCCCAAACTTTTCGGTTATCCGCAAAGATATGGATAGGGAGATTGGCAAAACCAAAGGTGGGCTGTAATGATTGCATATAGTAATAACATTGTGGCTACACACAGAACCGACCTTGAACTAAATGTGAAGCCGTCTGGATTACTATTAAAATTCGTGGTGGCAAAGACTTGACAATCGGCTCCTTCTATAGCTCAGAAGTTTTGTATTCAGCTTGAGTACATTGATGCCTTACGTGAGTCCCTGGTTAAGATCAGACATAATACCAATGGCCAGATTTGGTTAGATGGGATTTCAATCTTCCTGATGTTAATTGGGATCTGCTTAGTGTTGATCCTGGTGGGGCCTATGGCGTCTGTCCAGACATATGCTTGATATTGTCAGTGATTTTGGCCTGGAACAGATTAAGCGTCTTATCATTTATCAAAAAGCCTCAAACTCGACACAATAGGGATACCAACACTAAAGAAAAATGGCAGACTTGTAAGTGACAACAAAACAAAAGCCGATATTTTGAACGACAATCAGTTCGGTTTTCACATGGGAAATTCACAATTACCAATGACCAGATGCCGGATATATCTATCCAAGGAAGGGGTAGAAAAACTCCTAAAGGATCTTGATCCCAACAAGGCCTCGGCCCTGACGGGATCAATGCCAAAATTTTAAAGATGGCAGCAGAGGACGAGGATATGGGCTCCAGCTGCTCGCTTTAATTTTCCAGCATTTCACTGGGACACTGGAGTCTTACCTGACACATGGTCACGTGCGAATATATCTCCCCGATTTTTAAGAAGGGTGGGTGGCAGTCATATCGCATCAAATTATCGTCCCGTCTCCCTCACTTCAGTCTGCTGCAAAGTCCTTGAAACACCCTTGTTCATTCACCATAATGCACACGTTAACAATAAAACATTCTAAATGACAAGCAACACGGTTTTCGTCAAAAGCATTCTTGTGAAACAAAAACTCATTCTACAACAGACCTGCCTTTCTCTTACCAATAAAGTCCCAGAATAGATGACATGATATATGGATTTTCTCCAAAGCTTTTGATGTTGTCCCCACATAACCGTTTGCTTACAAATTACATTATATGGATTCAAAATAAAACACATGCCGGAGTCAGTAGCCCAAGGGCCGTAACCAGAGGGTGGTCGTCGATGGCGAGAACTCGGCCTGATCAAATGTTGTTTTGGCGTCCCTCAGGGTGCGGTACTTGGGCCGCTGCTGTTCCTAGCTTACATTAATAACATCGCCAGGAAAACATCAGTCATCGTTGAGACTATTCGCTGATGACTGCGTCATCGACCGGATTTCGATACACACATTTTGCCAGAGGATTGTGAACACACTGGAGATGGGGGTTCAAAGTGCTCGAAGTTTTAACAAACACAAAAATGTATTTACAAGGAGATAACTCATACCAGATCCCCAAAGAAATTTGATTACACCCACTGGGTGGAGAAGTGTTAGCAGTAACTGATAGCCATGATACTTGGGGGTCACTATATCAAATAAATTAAACTGGAACAACACATACAGGGAGGATAAGTGCACAAAGCCAACGTGCTTAGGCTTCATAAGCTGTAACCCTTATATTCATGATTGAAACCAGGACACAAAGGCAGTAGCTTACAAAATAACTAGTTAGCAATTACTGGGGGAATACGCTCGGCAGTCTGGGATCCTACACTATTACGAACATAAAAAACTGGAAGCCGTACAAGAAGGGGGACTGCCACGTGTTTCATTATTAATGATTATACCACAAAAACACCAGGCAGTGCCACTAACATTCTAACTGAACTCAAACTGGAATCATTGCAATCAAGAAGGCTCATACGTCGACTTTGCGTTTTTCAACAAGCCAGACTCGGTCACCTATCACTGCCCATAGGAAACCTTCTGCAGCCAGCTCTGCGACAATCACGGCATTCGCCATTCTAACTTCCTATTCAATCATCAGAACTCAAAAGAGACTGTTATAAATATTCCTTTGTTCCCCAAACAATAAGGAATTGGAACAATATACCAGAGCACCTCATCAATATAACAGATCCAGAATTATTCAAAAACGCCATCACCATCCATCTACAAGGAAGGGGAAAAACATAACCAGCAAGACTAAGCAAGCACATGCGCAGACCGTATCCTCTCCGGTTGGCTCCACCAGGGGCGTTGGAGAGTATCCCCATCAAGTTTCAAGTTTTGGTATTACGCATTGGATTGCTAAAAGCGGACCAAACAGATTTTTAGGTCTCTCCGCAAAATTGACATAGTTTCTGAACCCAAAGTCAGAAAGAAACCAAAAAAAATCTTCTGATAGCGTGTATCCCTGTAAACAACCAAAAGCAAAACATTTAAGCAAAAAACGTTTAACCTTTCAAAGAATAAACCTTTCTGAATGGTGGTTTTTAGTGACTCACACTGTATAAATGCATTGAGAGGCTGATACTCAGTAGGCTCAATGATACAGTCGGGCACATCTACCGGGCAACCAAGAGGGGATTCGAAGAGCTAAATAGAACAGTCTTCCATTAAAAAGCAGAAGAAGGTTGGAGCAGTCTTCGTAGATCTAACGCTGCGTATGATACAGTTGGCATCGAGGTCTCTACCTCAAGCTACTTCAAAATCTTCCCTACTGTCAGGCTGTCGGTTCATAATGCTGCTCAGCCAAGAGATATCCTTTCATCCTGGAGTCATCAAAGGGGCAATGAACGGCTTGTCCCACAAGGTCTGTCCTAGCACAAGTCTTTTCAAACATTTCGTCTCAGATATGCCTAAAGGAGTTTCTTTGCAGTACTCTACGCAGACGATACGATGCTTGGAATAGGCTGATTCCTTGAGGCCTTAGAAACAGTGTTTCAGAAGAGAAAGACCTAATCACTTGTGTAAGGCCAATGTTTCCACAGATGGCATTTGAAACGCAGAAAAGTACGACCGTCAGCTATGTTTTCCACCTTGCAAACCAATGCGCAAAGGAGAATGAACAACGCTCTAGATGGAGATAAATGTCAACGACCCCAAAACAGAAGTACCTTGGCGTCATAATGGACCGCAGCCTTACTTTCAATCAACACACCAAGGCAAGTCAGTACCTCCCAGAGTAGTTCCTCGTGTCAATTCCTCCCGAAGGCCGCAGGGAATTGGATGGGTGCATATTTCGACACTTACATGCATCAAATGGTGGCTTTGACATACTCAATGCTGAATACGCTGAACCAGTATGTAGTACAGTGTACACTCGCCACAAGGATTTTTGTCGTTTGGCCAATGAGGGACTGTTAGTGTTTGCTTTTGACCACGCTTTGTTGTGGAATATCCTTCCAATTCTGCTGGCGCGCTCTGCAAACTTTTCGGAGGGGAAAAAGGAACTTTCAGGTGATCAAGCTCACCAAGAATGTGATGGATTACCTGGTTGCCTAATCCCCCCACCATCTCATCCCTTTGAGGATCAGAGCATTCACAGATTTAAATTTGCTACACAATCTATGACACTGCAGTCGCAGTTTCCCTATCGATCATTCCTGGAATCAAGACATACTACGGTGCGCAATGGTCATCCTCTCTACATTGAACCTAAAGCAGTTTGTGGACAGCCCCCCATTTGCAAGCCCGAAGGCTGTGACCTTGTACGAAAAGCATGGGTCAACCTCAAACAAACTCAGAACTGGTATTGGCCGTCGTGTAAAAAGAACTTCCTTTCATAAGATCGGTTAGCCATGGGTCAAGGAAAATGGTTAATTAATTTTGGAATACATACTCACTGAAGTAAACAATATTTCCATCAAATACTACTCAATATTATATTAACATTTATGGGTAGTCAATCGTTTAAAGGTTGCACATTTCCACTGCCATGAAAACGAATAAAGGCCATCCAATTTATTTCCTGAATATCAGGACCAAGGGACGTTAAACTATGCTCCGTTGACTCAAGCAAATAATGGCATTATTGATAAGGTAAATCTTATCCGGTTATGCTGCTGACAAAGCACTTAAGATTCCAGTTTTTATTTGTACCTGTAGAGCCATTGTTACTGCAGAAAATTTCAGGCGTTATCAACGCCCAAGTTAGTTGAGCTCTCCTCGTTCATGAAAAAATAAAACTTTGATGGTTCTATGTGAGTCATAACTTGCCCGTAATGAAAAGAAAGCAACAAAAGTCATGAAGGTAATGTGGCTTGGTAAGATCTGACATAACATATTTATGAAGAACCAAGCTTCATAACTTATTGCTGGCCTCCTTTCTTTTCAATTACCGCCATACTTTTGGAGAAACAAAAAAAAGGAGACCAGCGACCTAGGCTATTAACGCGGTAGTAAATTTAATAGAATGGGGTTTAGTAAAGTTCTGGTTGGGTTCTGCAACAAAGATGTTAGGTCACACAGTCTGGCAAACACTTGTTCTTCATGACCTTTGTTTTTATCTTTGTTTTCTTTTCGAATAAATGATGAAGTATAAGGTCAAGGTTAATTGAAACGAACAGTAGAAGCCCAAAGTTTATTTATTCGTGAACGAGGATGCAGGTATCTTTTGCTTTGCTTCTTTGGAAAAAAAATAGCTCAATCTTATCGGGGTGGTGATAGACCCTAAAATCTTTTTCAACTGCTTGGATATCTAAACAGGGATCTGTACCGCCAGAGAAAATGGGAATCCTGAATGTTGTTTCCGTGTATCCCGAGCGGCTGTATGGATATCAACAGTGCCATATTTGATCTAGTCCAGCACCATGATGTACATCTACTGGTCACTGAATTTAGGGAAATAATTGTGAGGACATTTGATTCATTCAAACAAACTGTGCAACGTTTGACTGACATACTCCGTAGTATTGCAAGGTATAATATTTATATTAATCTCTCTAGGAAATTCAGTTACTTCGCCGATAATCAAGTCCTTTTCCACAAACCATTACACCACAAGATGACTGTGAGATCTAAAAGTCCTGCAAGAGGACCCAGGCCTGATCAAACTTGGACGATGATTTAAAATCTACCAGCGGGTTAAAGACGGATCTTCAAATGCATATTTTACTTAGAAATCAAAAAAATTGAAAGAGAAAAATAAATGACAAGACAAGAGTGTGCATCTTTCCCACCGTTATGGGCTTGAAAAACAGATTTCCGATCGGGGTACAAGCCGGGGTACAATGAAAAAGCTATGTACAAAAGTTTCGAAAGAGTTATAAATTTCAAAGTGGGTTTTGGTGTTCCTAATATAACACAAAACCTTTATAGCAGAATGACATTGTCCATTTGCAAATCTTGGCTCCTATGGACAACCCCCCAAAAGATGGAAGATTTCATTAAGGCTTAAAGGGGCGTGTTCCGATCGTCTTTGGGACCCCCTGATTTACCCGGAAGTAGTATAGATTTTTGATATCAGATGATGAAAGGCTGTATTTTTCTCATTGTCGTCCTGAAATTGAAGCCCTCGAATCCTTTCATTCCCAAAGATATAACAAAAAAACGCCGTTTTAGTGGTGACATTCAACTTTTATTAGACGTATTGATAGGGCCTTGCAACATGCCTTATTGCGTCTACATCAAAACCACGCAGTTTGTTTCCCACGTACTTGATGGGGTGTCGGTGCAAGTATCAAGTAGAGAAACACAATAAACATAAATAGGAAACCACCTTTAAGAACGCTACCATTTTCGGCTTATTATATTCGAGGAAACGAAACAAAACAGGCCAGTTGCACCCATTGGATAGTACCAACCTTTATATTCCGTCAGAGTATACAATGTGTGTAACGGAATAAGCGTGTACTCCAATGGGCGCACTGAGTGTTTCGTTTCGTTCGTCGAATATAATAACCCATTATTCAAAATGGCAAAATTCCTTACGAAGCCTACACTACAAAGGCACAATATTTTTTTGAGGGGGGGTGCACAGTCAGCAGCATTATTTTATATTCTCACTGACCCTGGTAAAGTTATATACTTCCCTGACATTTCCTCATAGTGCTTGATGCTGTAAACGAGGTTTACCAAAGTGCCCGTTCTTTGTTACAAGGATGTAAGGGTATAATTTGTACTTGTACGGTGCCTACAACTTATGGTGACGGAGATATACTCAAAACTACTCAAATGTCCCAGGTCATCATCAAGCGTCAAATATTTAATATTGTGTCCGATTCTTTTCAATGTGTTCATATTGTGAATATCTTTCCTCAAATACTGGAACAAAAAGATTTTGCACTAACATATTTTAAAGTTCAGGGATAAATTGAGGTCAATACACTAACCTTGTTTTGTCATTTATATTCCACGATCAACGAATTGTTCCAGATGACCCAATATCAGTGTTGGATTGTACATGATGCATAGAAGAGATTGAAAAGTTGGCAAGTGGAGTGTGGTTAGTATTATGAATATAACAAAAAGAGTGCAGCAGACGGAAGTTTGTCTGCTCGAAGTTTGCCTCAATGAGCAAGTATAAAGGTTTAAATAATATTACAAGTTTGAGCAGAGCTATTGTAATTAAATTGTTTGTTTGTTTTGTTTGTTTTATTTCTTCTCTTTTACCTTGGTTACTCATTCAGTGGTCAATACAGGTAGACCTCTGTTCTTCCATGAGTCCCATGAGTACCAATATTCACATTAAAATACAATTAAGTTAAAATTATACACTTTATATACTAAAATGACATATAAATATGATTATACAACTTATATACAATTATGGCTAACATTCAAAAAATAAAATTAACTATTACTTATACATAAATGAATATCTAAACTGATGACTATGATAGTAACATCATTAATTTAAACATTAAAATAATTAAATAAGTTAGCAAAATAAATTGGGGCACCTATATCAATTCACATTACATTAACGCAAGCCAAATATTTTACATCTTGAATTAAAAATGAATACAATCATTCCAGAACAATATATATAACCCTAAAATTTAAAAAGGCATATTGTTAAATACAAATTAAAAATGGAACCAGCCCAATTGAATAGATTGTAATAATTACTTTAAAGCAATTGCAACAACATGATAATTGCACACACCTATCAAAATGTTTGGCAATATAATTCACTAAAAAGAATACACACATTAACTACTGACTATCATTACAGAGAACAAATGAAGCTAATGCACGTAAATAAATTTAATTCTGTTTTTGAAATTTGAGGTGCTAGTTGGCAAAGGGGTTTTGGAATTTGTGTGGAGAGAGTTCCAAGTCATTGCCCCCCTGAAAATAAATGAACGTCTCCCTGCTTCAGTTCTAGGTTTTAACGTGAGTGCAATATTCCCATTGGTACTACCCCGTGTGCTATACTTATGATTATTTTTTATTGTAGTGAAAATTCCATGTAAACTCTCAGGGACAGTACCAGCAAGACACTTATAAACTGCAAGGCATAGGTTGTCTCTTCTACGATGATTTAGGGGTTTCCAGCCCAGCTTATCTCTGATCAAGACTGAGGGGGTGTTCTAAGGGACTTTGAGAGATAGCTTCCCTGCCGGATTTTGGAGACGCTTACTCTGTCTTGCTAGGGTTTTGCACAATTGCCCCAGGAAAACATCACAGTAGCTTATCCTAGGGGGGTAAATGTATTGAAAGGGTATATAGATGTTTGCTGCCAACCATTCACGAATACGGTAAAACAAACCAATGTATTTAAAATTGTGCGGCAAATTTGATTTACATGGAATTTCAAACTCATGTTTGATCTAGAGTCAGGCCTATGTAACTTCCGTGTATTTTGTTCTGATAGCTGTGCAAAGATATAGTAGTGACACTCACTTTCATTATCATACATATGATTAGAGCTCTCTACCTGATTGTTGACTACTGAGCATGGCAGATTTATATCGAACATGCTTTCCGCTCGGCAGTAAGAAGAGTACAATAATGGTATTTCGTAATTTCAGAGGTAAACTCGCCCATTGTATGTTTCTTCGTTTTTGTGTAAGGTATGTGGTCAAATTTTGTGGCCTATATGTTGTAGTTTGGCATCGACATCACCATCACGGAATATGACTTGTTGTTACGACAAAATCAATGTCATGGTAACACGAAATCCAAATGTGAGATGCAAACAATCTTTGTGAAGAAGGATCGTAACTGTGTCGTGACTTACCACCTTCAGTACCGAATTACAATTAATTGTGCTACATTATTCAGGTCCATATACCACCATTTTTATGTCGCCAAAGCAACAGTGATGCCATTATTGGATTTACAAATTACCTGGATAGTGTGTTGGAATAATTTCCAAAACTATCAAGTTGAATCACGTCAAAGAGCACCGGTTTTATTTGAACTGTTTTTCTGTGCCCATTAGCTCGTCAATGTCAACGTGAGACATCGCCGGCATTCTCCACTTGCAAAATATGATCGTGGCCGAAGATGGCAGGCAATAGCTCCTGTGGTAACATTAAAGTTACTATTGGACCCAATTCTAAATACGGCAATTGTTATTGCTGGCAATTTAATCCTGCCAACATCCTTCACTACGTCTGAATTTTCGTGAATCCGTAGTGAAATCGTATTAAAGTGTCGAATTAGATTTTGTACCAGCTCACAAAGCTCAATGTAATAACCGAACTGACCTCTATGTCCACCGACTGATTGGGTACGCTTTCCTTTCAGCGCTAAGAAATATAAACTGTACACTCTAAGAAAAAATACGGCTTTAGAACCTTTTTTGTCCTCTATATGGACCCTTCAAGAATGGAACCCTCAAAAAGTGGGGGGGATGGGGTGGTTCTTAAAATCTGAAAAGAATGAACACCCAAAAAACCCCAACACCCCACCACACACCACCTCACCACCAAACACACAACACAACCCATCCCCCCCTCCCCCGATCTCTCCTAATAACACTCCTTTCCCCCTTGCAGTCCCCTCCACTCCCCAAAAGGTTCCTACATAATCCATAAAGGTGCTATACAGCAGTTTAAAGAACTATTTTTGGTTCTTTGAAGAACCTTACGGGGGTTCCATATAGAGCACAACCTCTTCGCACTTTTTTCTTAGAGTGTACAGACGAAAATAAATAAATCCATTCTGCTCATCTACAAGAACCCTTCCTTCTTTTGAAATTGTCAGCCCTGGATGGTTTCAAGCGACAACATGCAGACGTTAAACCCAAACAGCTTCGAAACCTAACCATTTCGGTTTTGCTCCTCGACCACACCATCGGTAAATATGGCACACGACCCTGGGCCGGACTAGAAACACTTCAAGTATTTAGATATGTGTCTTAAATTTCTTGAAAACCTAAACAAAGAGGTATTTTATGTCTTAATCCATTTTAAAGCATCTGTTTCTTTCCTGAAATTTTTCCGTGAAATAACAACTAAAAATGTTCATGGCATGTTTGCCTTAAAAGTGTTATTTTGAATGAGAACAGCATAAGTAGGTTGGAGCCTTGTGGTTTCTTCACATTACCATTACATACAACCCCTTAGCTCTTTAAACGCAATCAATGAAACTCTATATTCAAGCTGATATTCTATTTAAGATAAGTCCACACATTTTTGAGATAACATTATACAATTCTGAAAACGCTAAATTTCAAAGAGTTGGTTGTAAGGCAATAACAAATATGTCAGTTTTGTAACGAGGAAGGCTGGTAATATTCAATGAATAATTCTATTTCTGAAAAAAAAGGGGGGTCGAGAAGCAGAAACTTATCCAAATTTTGACTCATTTAATTTGCTTATTTCATTACTACCCAGGACAATACTTTAATATTCTTTAACGATTTAGATCCGTTGCATTGCATATAATAAATTAACTGAGCTTCGGTAGGTTATTTTGAATAATTAACCCAGTTTATCTGTGCTAGTATTTAACGATAATATAATCACGGAACATTAGCAAACCAGATATATTTGTCGCCTTATTAATTTGAGGAAATGTACATTTACAGCAATATGTTACAGAGATTTCAGTAGACTGTATTTTCGTGGTTTTAATTAACCAATTATCATTCATATATGTTTTAACATACTATCGCAACGGTCGTACCCAGGGGAATTTCAAGAGACATACAAATTTTGAAGAGAATTAGAACTTAACATTAACAAATTACCAAGATCCCTGTTAATCTATTTAAAGGGGTGCCTAACTTATATCGGTTTTTTTATTTATAAACACAACCCTTTGTCATTGGAATCTGATATTTTCAATGACCTCAATCATTTAACCGAATTTTACTTGCGGGCAATAAATTAGCTACCCTTCCTCCCTTATGTATTTTCAAAAATTTGACTAATTAGCCATTCTTCTTGCGTGCACAACATCACAAATTAAAGCTGGTCTATTCGAGGGTCTGATAAATTTGAAAGGTTGTTTTCTCTAACAACAACAATTAAACCGAGCTTCCGATGGCCATTGTTCGGGGATGAGTAAGTTGTCATTCCTTACTCTGTCTACAACAATTAATATTAATCAACTAAAAACCTAAGCCTTTTTAGAGATCTTTACTACATTGACGATTGAGACCTCGGAATAATTACATATCTATCTCGTTCGATCTTTTGTTCAGAGAATGCATATTAACTCGGGTTGGCGCTTACAAATACTTAGTCATATCTTTTGACCGGGTATTTCACAGGCCTGTCGGTTTAAAATCAAGTTTGGAGATCGACAAAACCAAATTGTTATCCATATATGTGGATTGTTTAAGAATTGAATAACTTATTATACTACTCAGGAGTTTAATAAACTTACATCACTAAATCTGAACTTTTACGATCTGTCAATTGAAGGAGTTTGATCTTAGAGAACAAATTGTTCAGAAGTTTTCCAGTTAATATATTTAAAAAATTAAAATCTTTGGAAACTTGAGCTGAGGACAACACATTTCTACTTACAAAATATGTTAGTGATATGAACTGCGATTACTAGACCTTGGCAGAGAACAAACTTGTAGAATTAAAAACCCCTACATTTTTAAGGCATGCCATAATCTAAAATCTGGGTCCTAGAATATATGTTCTTATAACACTGCACGACCGATTCATTTTTTTGGCTACCTCAACTTTCATACTGCTCTTATTTGGTTTTCTCTATTAAGAACTAGCCATACTCTTTAAGGGCCTTACAATAAACCGCTTGTTACGTGAGCTCTCCGCAACTTGGCTGTTTCATTGCAGATGATATCGGACCACAATGTAGAATCTAGTACAACAAGATCTCCACATTTACACATCAAAACCTCTGCCCAATAATCATTTAAATATTCTTTTGTGGATCATAGGATTTTGCGCCAATTGGCAATAAATTTGTTCTATTTTGGGGGGCTTAAATACTAGTAAAATAAAACTATCGAGCAAGTTTTCTTATAATTAAATCTAGCAATTGCTGACTTACTTTTAAGTGTATTATTATAACAATGGCATTAGCTGACCAAAGGTACGCCAGTACTTTCGTTCGGAAGCGAGAAATATGGCAGATGAGGTTTTCATGTATGTTGAGGGAGTATCTCTGTACTAGTCAAGTGATCTATGAAGTCATCTTTATTTTCATTACAATCATTAGTATTGAAGATTTGGTTATTTAGGGTTGTTTTTAAAGTCCGAAAAGTTGTTTGATCATGGCTCCAGTTATTGTATCAATATGGTATGGATCGTGGTCCGTTTGTCATAGGTATCACTACGATTATTTTAGAAAAAATTGTTGGGACTTATATACAAGCAAGACATTTAGGTAACTAATGTTATCGTAATATCAGTTTACCCATAAACTTTTAAGATCAGGTCGTTCAAAAGTCCTAATTCCTTACTTAAAAAAGTTTGAAGTCATCGGTAGTAAATCAGGTCACTTTACTGTAGAGCAATCTTCATTGGCCTGAATTCTTTATGTTGTTTGATTATAACATTATGCTAATGTAGTCTCTTCTGTCGTATCCAATTTCATCTACCTCCAGATGGGGAACAGACGTGCGCATGGCGGCAGTCAAGCTGGGAGCTATTGTGCCTTAACCGATATCATATGTTGGTTGCCCATTATTGGTCTTTGAGATATTAGTGCCAACTGGTTTGAAAGAAATTTCTTCCGAAGCCTTTCGCTGGTTAGTAAGTTTAGTTTTACCCATCAATTCCTCAATGAATCCTTTTGTATTTACTAGGAATATGATATTCTGCTTGTAAAGATTAATACTATACAGAATTTGGGCGTATACGGTACAGATTGATGAAACACGATTTTAATGCATTAGCCGATAGTGTGGTTTGTTTAATAACCCAATTTACTTCAAACACAGGTAATGGTGTGTACAGCTATTTGTAGTAAATACTTGAACTCAAATGCAGTTTGTTATTCTCTCTCTAGGGGCGTTTTCCATAAAAATGATTTGGGGCGGGTGTCCTAATAGATACCACTGTGATATTTTTTTAACCCCGCTTTAGGTAGTCTTAAGGTCCGTTCATACTTCCACTGCAATACTGCCGATATATCGATCACTTTCTGCTGCAAACTTGAATGCAACCCACTGCAATTGCAGTTTAAAACAAATTTACTTTGTTTGGCAGTATGGGCAAGACTTCTATCAGGCAATGCAACGCACTGCAGTGCAGTGGGAAGTCTGAACGACCTTCGGTGAATAAGCTCATGGCCACTAGTCATTTGTTCACGAGCTTTATTCCGTAAGAGAATCTGAAGCAGTAAATATCACGTGCGGTAATCTATTATAAAACAGGGGCTTCAAACTCAACCAACCGGCTGTTCGCGCGTTCGGCCTGTCTACGCGGTTTAAACTGGTTCCTATTGTGCGAAAAACAATAAGACACGGTTTAACCGCCATGAATGTCAGTCAAACGCCACTTGAGTTTGAGCCGTCCCTTTACCAGGTCCGTTCATACTTTCTCCGCATCTTGCGTTGGCGGTGATTTGCGATGCCAGAATGGCAGTCTCGACAGAATACCGCATTGCGGTACCGCCGCAATGATTTTTGCTGGGCGTTGCGGCGAGTTGCGGCTATTGCTCGATATTCGGCAACGCCTCGCAGCGCATATGCGGTCTTAAAGTATGAAGGGACCTTAACGGCTTGGTTTGAACATCCTTGGTGGAGCTGCAGCCGTAGCTACGGAGAGGAAGTTTAGCCCAAACTCATGTAACGACCATGGACTTTACCAACCCAAAAATACAGAAAGCCTGTCATCGTACGTTGCCCGCCCATGAGTATGTGACTTTTGGTCGGCCGCCTGCAGATTACCAGCAGTAAATTATGTCTAACTCCTCTTTTTTGTGAGGGTTTTTTATATTACTCTCTAAATTAAACGAGTGAAAATTCCATTCCCAAAAGAGTTAAACCTCTTTTACATACAAACAAAACACCACTCCAAAAACGAGGTGGTTTTACTTAAAAAGAGGCGAATTCACACACTCAAACGAGTGAACCATCACTCCAAAAAGAGTGGATTTTCACTCGTTTTCGTGTTGTCCTTTGTTCACCAGTCCTCAAACGAGTGGAAATCCACTCTTTGTGGAGTGATTTTTACTCTTTTTGAGTGGAAATTCACTCTTTATTAAGTACAAAACCACTCATTTTGGAGTGGTTTAGCAAGACTAGGTGCTAATTGATATTAGACACACGACACTTAATACACAAATGTTTAGGCATTATTATTTTTGGGGGTTGTAAGCAGAAAAGCGTTTGAAGTGATCGCATGTGTTTTTACTTTAGCCGCTTGGATAACGTTGCTGCAAAAAATTCACACGGCGGAACTTTGAATAATGAAATATTTGGGTGTTCTAATCTCAATTAAATAGTTTCTGAATAGCCCACATCAGGCGGTTACGCTTTAATTTTTCACCGGGCCTCGATATGGTCTAGGCGCCCTCTCTTGCGCATCTAGGGCGAGGGCTTCGCCCTCGACACGTCCGCCCCAGTCACCCTGCCATAGACAAAATTTTTATGCGTCTGTGGACACAGACTAAGTTTTTGACCAGAAACGTTGAATACAATGTAAGATGAGCTAAGACGACAGCCGTACTTTACTGGTGACGTAAACACTAGACTACTTCGAAGTCTGATGTTATTTATCTGTGTTATTCCAGCATTGTTTAAGAGGCTGCACAAGGTACCATGCATCCATGCAGACCTAGTGTGGTTTTGTGGTTTTCCAACTAGCAACTCAACAGTTAACCACAGAGAAAAACGCAGCTACACACTATTTTCCGGGTTTCAATTTTGAACTACTTAAATGCGTTTTATATAGTGCAGATTTTGGGGCTAAAATTATTCCTGAAACTTTGAAAAACTAGTAGGCTGTTTCTGTAATACCAGCTTATACAGTGTAACATACAAATAGAATGGAAATACTTACAGGTTCGTACAAGGTTCCATTTAGAAAAAGGTACCTTATTAGTAGTTCTTATCCAGAACAATACCATCTTTAAATGGAATATATTTACTTCTATCTTTGTACACTGTTAGAAAAATAACGTTTTTTTAAGTACGGTAGAATACTGGACTCCCACTACCAGTAGTCTACCGTTAAAATACGGTGCATCGTAGAAAGCAAATTTACTGTATTTAAGAGATTCTTGAGCATTTTAATGACTTTAACACAAATATGTGTTTTTCTTTATCAACCATCGATAAAACATCAAACGTCTCTTCAATCAGAAGGCAACTTCAATCTTTATAGTCTAGTTGGTAGAAGGGGTGTTCGTGCACCCCCCCTGAAATAAACTTCTAATCAACGTCTTTTTATTCACAAAATGCGCAGAAAACGATTAGCTATGTTAAAAAAATCAAAAGTGTTCCACGTATCATTTTTATGCAAATTTATGTAAATTAGTATCACCATTACAGAAAAATACAATTTTCCATATATCTCGCCAATACTGTTGATAAATGAACAAGTGAGGTGCCTGGACCCATGTTTCAAGGGTCAAAGATCAAGATGGAACCAGATGTCCCCATGATAACATAATCTGCAATTAGGGTCGCCATTAGCTTAAAGCGGCACTGGCACATTTTCACAAAATATGAAATTTCTCTTTCAATTGCTCTCAATGATAGTCTAGGCCATTGAAAGATGCAGAGATATATTTTACACATAAAATAACCTACCAAAACGGATAGGGACATTGATATGGAGGATAAAGACTATATTAATTTGTAGGCCAACCTTTAAGTTTTCCATAACTTTAATCAACAAATGTGTATATTACATGAATATTTTGACTCGTCCTCACTGATCAACGCACAAAGGTTATAGACCGTCAAACAGTGTGGCATAGCGTGGGAAACATGCATACGGCGTTGCGTGTTTCTTGTGTTAAGCGCCATTTTTTCGTCGTCTGCTGAATTTAACGTCGCCGGCGACGTTAAATTATAAAATCGTTCTGTTTACCCATAAGGAAGCGATTTGTTCTTAATAATTTCGGGTGAGGGCTTTTGTATATAAAAGCTCATGCAAAAATATCGATTTTTGCAAATGTGCAGTGTCTCTTTAAAATACCATTCCCCGGTATATCTCAATCAATACTGTTGATAAATGACAATAAGGTGACAATACCTCTTTTCCCGCAGGGTCCAAGTCAAGATGGAACCAAGAATAAATCCATATTGGGGCATATCGTGGACAATATTCCACATACCTACACAGATAAGAATACGAGCCCTATTTTTGGAGGGGTCGAGGATATTTAAAAGGTACTCATAATTATGTTCATATATGTTCACTAACGTGCTCACCTGCAAATACTAAGAATATGCAAATTAGGGCCTCAATGTCGATAGTCTGTTTTTGGGGGTAATTGTGAGAACTTTGTTGGCCAAGTAAATTTAGACTTACACATCTATACATAAAACTCTAGCGTAACACATGGGGGACCCCATTTTGCTGGAGTTACAACCAATTCAAGATCCAGATATCCTAGTAAACCTTTGCTCTTAAATTCAAGGTATGCAATGATTCAAGACTAATGCGAGACTACGATACTGTGTTGTTACCATGCCGAAAAGAAAACATGAAAGACAGAACTCTACAGTCTCCAATGACCTCGCCAACATGCCAAGTGTGATATCCATATTGCATCATGGTAGTTTTACACCTCAGTAAATTTAAAGGAACTCCAGGAGAAAAATTTACTGGGCCAAAGACGTTTTAAAATCCATCCCAAATCGAGGTTATCAACATTTAGGACTTACAATCTGTACTTATTAAATACTTAAGCATTTTCTCTTTCATTCAATGTGTGCAATGAGTAAAGACTAATGTACGACTTGATACAGTTCCATCTTGTAATCAATCCAAAGAAAACGTGAAGAAAAGGATTCTTCGTTCATCGAGACTCTCTGCCAACATGCATCATCATGTACTATCCATATTGTAGCATAAAAGCAAGGAGGCAAATAGAACAACTATGTTGTAATGTCAGACACCACCAGAAGAAATTGTTACAGTCTGTAGACTTGGAACTCTTCAAACAGTGAGACTTCGTTACCCTTGCTTTTTGTGTGTGCTATTTTTAACTTTTGTGGTGTTTTTTGCTCTTGTTACTGTTTTTTTGTGTTTTTTTTCTTTTCTTTTTCTTGTTTTTTTTTTGCGTGATATAAATGAAACTCTGCTCTGAGAACTGCTGAACGCCTAGAAAAACAGGAGGACCCAATGAAAGACCATATCTCCTTCACAAAGGTAGATCACCACAAAAGGTAATGCGTTGCATTTTGGGAATAACTGTTTCTGAAGTAATTGGAAACCCTTGGAAACGTGGACAAGTGTCAAAGTGTTGCTCCCTTCGTCGCAATATTAGGCAGGCTTTCAATGAGTCCATAGACCTCGAGTAGATTTTCTGGGGGGAAGGTCCCAGTTGCAGAACAAATTATTCTGCAAATGTTAGTATAGATCGTGCCATTCTCAAAAATGGTGTGAATGATGAGCCATCAGGAAATTTTGGGCCAATGCGCGTGAAGTGAATGGTGGGAGAACGTCTGATGTGTTTTGATTTTAAGCTAAGCTGACTTGTCAACTACTACCCCCGGCAGCTTCTTGTCTTCTGGCTTCGTCTCCATTTGCACTTCCCTAATCGTGATCCCTGCCGCCTGGTTGACCAGTGCTGCCATGTCATTAATAGAGATTAATTCAAGTTATCCATTTTCCCAGGGGAATAGATGAGTCCTTCTGTCATAATTTGAGGTCTAATTTTGAGCCTCTTTTATTCTTTGTCCAGGGCCTTGGGCATGCTGTTTCTAACTTTAAACCAAACTCATAAACTGTCAGAGTGCCAAACCGGTGCAGAATAATGGTGAGATGCTTGCTTTTGAACATATATCTGAGACTGACAGATATTAGCAGAGTAAATTCCAATGTCCTCGGCATTGCACTGTACAGGTCTTGCCATAGACGTTTCAATTTGCGCTTAATCCTAAGTCGTCTTTACAAGCTAATAACCATGCAGAGGGAACCGGTTAATTTCAGCGGTACACTGTTAAAAATGTCCTAATTTTACCAGACTTTACCTTTTAAATTACGGTAAACTCCCAATTATTCAATAATCTTCATAATTTTAATTAAAAAAAAAAAACCATAAAATTAACATTTGGAAGCAGAAAAATTTAATAACAGTGCTAAAAATAATACTCCACATTTTGAAAACAGGTAGTCTTTATACGCTAACCGTTATAATATTTTCCGTAATTTACGTTCTAATTGTAACCTTACTCTTGTTTTAATGTAAGAGTACGAACTATAAAAATCTTTTTACTTATAAAATGTGGTTAACTAACGTCGTAATTAACGTCATATAAAAATCAATCTTATTTTCGCTATCATTTTTAACGAAAGAGTTTTAAAACTCCTTTCCTCCTTTTATCTTTAGTTTAATTTGAAAAAAAGTATACCACACACACACACACACACACCCCCACACATACACCACACACACACACACATACACACAACCACACACACTATTATACTATATATATATATATCATATAGATTTCAATATCTATATATCTATATATATATATATATCTTATAATCTATCTATATATATATTAATTTAAATTTATAATCTGATGGATTACCAGTGAGTTCCTCTCTATTTGTAACGAATCGTGATTATTTTTATAGCAAAGCTCATAAAACAAATGACCCTAATGATTGGCAATAGCTAAAAATGTATAGGAACAAGGCCATAATTCGTCACACTCTTAAAAAGAAATCTATTCTGATTCTATAACTAAAAAGAAATCATCAATGCAGCTATGGTCTACAATTAAGAAGCTTCTTCCATCAAATCATCTCACACCTACAGCCTGTTTAAAAAAAATGGAATGATGGATTAATCTTCTGCTAAGGATAATGCAAATAGTTTTCAATAATTATTTTACTTCAGTAGGCTCCAAATAGCTGATAACTTTGATAATATTCATATTAATAGTAAACAAAAGATAAAACTAATGATAAACTTACTCATTCAATTTATTATGTTACACCACCTGATTTTGTATATAACAAATTTGTGGATTTTCCCAAACACCAAGCTGCTGTATTGAGGATTTAAGTGTCAAAACTATAAAATTAGCTGCCCTTACATTTGCCATCTTTGGCAATATTTGCAACCTTTCTCTTTGTACATCGGTATACCCCGCAGATTGGAATTGGCCAAGTCACCCCATATTTAAGAACGGTGACCAATTAGATGTGGAAATACCCGGCCTATCTCAGTATTTTGCCTCTTATACTAAGATTCTTGAAAGGGCTGTACACCACAATTATCTCTTATCTCACAACCACAGGTTTCTTTCTGATCACCAATCGGGTTTCCGCCCAATCATTCCACATCAACTACTCTTCTAGATGTTCAAGATTATATTTAACAATACGAATAATGTTGTGCCCACAGGGGGCAATTTTTCTGACCTGAAGAAAGCCTTCGACTGTGTAAACCATTCTCTCTTAATTCAAACAAGTGTCTCAATATGGTTTAAAAGGAAAGGTTTTAGAGGGGTTAATCTTACCTTGGTAATAGGGCTCAAACGTGTATATTATTCTACCCTTTCTGACTTTATTTAAAAATAATCAATATTGGTATTCCACAAGGCTCCATACTTGGTCCCTTCTTTTTCACATCACTTTGTAAATAGTTTACCTAATAGTGTTAATTGTAAATGTGGTCTGTATGCTGATGATACCACCCTTCTTTGTACTGCAATGACCCCTATAGTCTCCATCCGATCTCCCTGTAACTTTGATAAAATTGCTGATGGTTTTACATCATAACCACCATTAACTTTGAATATCAATAAAACCCACAAGTTCATGGTTTTTGGTAACTCAGCATCATGTTATAAAGTTTTAAAAATGTTTAAATTAATTTTTATATTGTAATAATGACCTAATTGATCTGTTGATGTATAATAGTATTTAGGTGTAAACTTTGATTCTATCATGGCTTGCAGATCATATTAATGAAATGTTGGTCTTGGATTTCTAAGCGTTGTGTATAATAAGACTTGTAAAACATTCATTCCAAAGACACCCTAATCATGCTTGCAAATGCTTTAGTCATGCCCAACTTTAACTACTGCAAGTTTCGTTGGACAAAATCTGTTCTAATGAGCTTTTAAAGTCATTCCAAATTCTGCATAACAGGTTAGCTCGGATTATTCTTTTCTGCAGATATCCACCAAACCCAATTAATGACAATGGGTGGCCTTGAAATGGAACAAACTAAATGACAGGTGGTTTAAAACCAAATGTTAATTATAAATTTAAATGCATAAAAGGTTGGCCCCTAGTTACCTTTCATCTCAATATGTCTTTATGCATGAAAATTCCACTCAAAGGTACTAAGGAGTCCACAACAAACTTTGCTCTATCTGAACCTATCTGGCACATTACAGCAGGGAAAACAGGACTTTCCATTCACGTCTACCAAATTGGAATGGCCTTCCTGGCAGATGTTAGATGTAATTTTACAACATGAGTCTTGGCCAATTCAAAACCTCTTGTTTTTAAAACCTTTGATTTTTTTCATTGTTTATCTTATATATATGTATGTTTATGTAGGTGCATTTTCTTCAGTTTGTATTTTTTTCTTGTATTGTAACTGGCAGGGCCTTCCTTGGATCAGTGCTGTAGCATTGAAGGGGCTACCCTGCCTAAAGAAAGATTAAATAAAAAAATAAAATAATAAATAATATATATGATATATATTTAGATATATAAATATATCTATATATATATATAATTAGATATCATATTATCAATATATATAATATATCTATATCTATATATATATTATCTATATAATATATATTATATATATATATAATTTTAGCATCCGCTATCAGTAAAGTCAATGTAGTGTATGGATGAGGTTTAGGACTTGTAATCTTAAGGCCCTGGTTCGAATCTATGTAAGGTACATGTATTAAGTTTATTCATATGGTGATTAAGTAATTGTTTGACATTAAATGTGTACATTACCATATAACACAAAGTGTTATGTATATTTTTATTTTTTTCCCCCCCCCCTTGTTTATTTATTGCCTTTTTCTCAAAATTGTTTGCCTGAATATCCTTTTTTTACAACCACACGGGGTACGTAACTCAACGTTTGAATGAATGCCATAGCTCAACGTTGACCATTTGGCCAGAGGATTGTATAAACGTTTTTAATTATTGTTTTTAAAACAAGTCAAAACCCAACAATACGTTGAAGCTGAGATTTTACGGACGGGGCCGTTATTTTATGTTGCCTGCAATGGTTTCGTATTTTTACGGCTCCAGTTATTTACGTTCTGCGTGTAGTTATCCCAGCTGGCCAGTCAATGCCTGTTTTTACAAGTTTATTTTTTACAGTGCTCATTTCTTAGATGCCAGCTCCATGTCGTCGACTGTGTTGGAGGCCAAGGAAGGTCTATGGACTCATGGTAAGAAACTTCCAAATATTACGAAGAAGGAGAGCGACATCTTGACACTCGATAAAGTTGAACCAGACCCATTTTCTGGGCCCGTTGATTTCACTTTGCTCCCTTGCTCTTCCAAGAGGATTAGACTTGGGGCGCTTTGTGGGTAACGCCTTTAACTACTTTGTCACGGAAAATAATTCTGGTGGAAGAAGGGTCACCTGGAAGACAATCTATGATGGGAGTAGGGGCGATGCCTCTGTGAAGTTGATACTTCCGTTGTGTATCATCTTCCCAGCAGACGGTGAAATCCAACTCGTTCAAGATCAGAGTTTTTTTGCGGATCACAGTTAGGTATCTGATTCAAAGACTGATAGGCATGCGATATGGGACTTATATGATTGGCGGAGATGTCGCTCCATATGAAGCTGCTCCAATTTTTTCTCCTGCAGTTCCTTTAAATTTACTGAGGGTGTAAAATTGCCACGATGCTATGTGTTAATCACATATATGCATGTTGGCATGCAGAGAGTCATTGGAGAGTGTAGAGTTCTGTTCTTCACGTTTTCTTTTTGCATGATAACAACACTGTATCTTAGTCTCGCATTATCTTGTATCATTCCATACCTTGAATTTAAGAGAAAGTTACAAGTATTATGTATAGATGTGCAAGTCTAAATTTACTTGGCCAACAAAGTTTCTTAAAGTTACCCCCAAAACGAGACTATCGACAATGAAGTCCCTATTTGCATATTCTTAGTATTTGCAATTGAACATGTTAGTGGACACATGAACATAATTTATGGGAACCTTTTCAATTATCCTCGAACCATCAAAACATAGGTCTCGTCATCTTACATGGAATGGTATGTTGATATTGGCGCATATTATATGCCCAAATTGTAGTTTTTTAAGCTGATGGGCGAACCCCTAAATTTACGATATACTAATGGTCACCATGGTGACATCTGGAAAAGGTTCCTCTTGATCTTGCCCTTAAACTACAATCCTGTCACCTTATTTGTTCATTTATATCAACATTTGGTGATATTGTAGTTTTTAGCTACTGGCTACCTATTTGCATATTATTCCATCATGGCGACAATCTGGTAAGTTTGGAAATGGTTCCAATCTTGATCTTTGAACCCTCGAAACCTAGGTCCAGTCACCCTTATTTGTTCATTTAATCAACATTATTGGTTGAGATATATCGTAAATTGTTATTTTTAGCTATGGCGCCCCTAATTTGCATATTCTGTCACCATGGGGACATCTGATAATTTGCAAAATGGTTCCATCTTCATCTTTGCCCTCGAAACATAGGTCCAGGTGCACTCATCATATTTGTTCATTTATCAACAGTAATTGGCCTGAGATATATTAAAATTGTATTTTTCTGTAATGTCGATACTAATTGCTAATTTTCATAAAAATGATACGTGGGACACTTTTTGATTTTTTTAACATATGCTTCTCTTTTCTCTACGCATTTTTTCGTGAGATAAGACATTGCTTAGAAAGTTTATTTCAGTGGGGGTGCACGAACACCCGTTCTACCCACTAGAACTTTAAAGGTCCAGGGGCCCTATCGCTAATAGCATCCTCGTCAGGCATAAGCCCCAGAATTTTACCCGAAGTGTCAAAAACATTTGGTATCAGAAGAAAGCTTATCTATTTTTTTCTCATTTACCCTGTGAAATCTTAGGCCAAATGATTTTGTTTGGAGTTATGAGTCGAAATTCGCCCCATTTTGGTCGCCAATTTATGCTACACAGAGCGCTCTATGGGCTTACAAATCACGTTTTTAGCTCTCGCACCAAAACGGGATTGAAATATCGGCGCGAAACTTTACAACGAAAGGGGTTTTGGAGTGAATGCCAATCGTAATCAGATGAAAATTTCAATATCCTTAAATCGGGCCCCCCCCTTTAGGTTGTTGTCATTTAACGGTATTATACCGGCAGCAGGATTTCCGGTTTTACCATTAAACAACAGAATGTACTCATATGGTGTGTTTTATTTTCTATATGCTGAGTCCTGATAATACAATCAATATAAAGACTACGAACGTATAAGCCACATAAACTATTTAAAGGATCTTTGAGCGTATCAGTACATTACTCATTTTGAAAGATTTTATACCTAGATTATGTCGGACTAGATTAGAATAAATGTATTTGATCAATCAATTAAGAACTCGGAGTAGGTCTACGCAAACACACACACGGGATTAAGAAAAAACACTACATGTGCCTCTTGGTCAGTTTAATATCATAAATTCTTTGTTCCAGAAGAGGTAACAGGTGACGTAGTGCCCATATGTAGTGATTCATTGAAAGCTTGAACTCTGTACAATAGAATCCTAACAAAGAGTGAATTGAATGTCAGTTTAAACGTCGCATCCAATGATTGGTGGATATTTCGAAGTAACGGGATTCCGACAAACTTTTTAAATTACCTCCATATCAAAGTTTTCCGTTGGCGGGGATATGAGGTGATGCTTTGTAAATCTAATTAAACACATGTGAGAGTGTTTATAGCATTATATGACATACCACTCTATTGTGAATATGATGAAAATAGTTCCTTTGCTCGATTTTCGACATCAAGAATGGGTCAAGTCGAGATCGTGATAGACTTTGTTCCCTCAAATAAATCGACAGACACACACACACCACATACCCACATACACATAACCACACACACACACACACACTCTTGGATGTGTGTTCGATAGGGGGCACTAGTCAGAAATGACAGGGGACACCACAGATGTCACCGACCAGTGGGTTTCAGGTGTTTGTGTGTTTCATGTTCCCTATAGTGGGTAGGACCATGAAAACACACAAAATTGTGTTTTCTAGCCCACCCAAAAAAGGGCGTCAGGCCATTTTCGCACTTTTAAATAGGGCCCCATGGTGTAGGTCCTACGATAGGGGACGTCCCGGTCGTCAAATGTCCCTGATCGGAGGTTTTAGGCTAGAAAATGGTCCCCGATCGGAGGTGTTTACAAGTTCACACAACACACACACACACACACTTACACACACACCCTTACACCCCCACACAATGAATAAGGCTTGTCCTTGATTTTGCCAGAGATTTGCAGAAAACTGTACTTTATAATATTATCCAAACAAAATATCGAAGTATTCTCAAATGGCAAAAAGCAGGACTTTTACCAATTGATGCAAGGGCAATACAAAGAATAAAACAACGAATGACCCAGATAAATGGGTGAAGAAAATGGTCAGATTGACTAAAATTGAAACGACTTTTTGTATTAACCTTTTATTATGGTATGCATGAATTATGTATGATGACGAATGAAAATAAATGACCTGCGAATCGAAGATAAAGGACACCATTACACGCGGTGGATTGGATGGCAGGTTGTAAAGGAAAATATTACACCTTATTTTTCGAGGACATGACACGGGAAATCCGGTATTGATTGTGTTAGGAGGGCGTGTACGTTACCACTGACTGGCTACCAGCAATCTCATCGCGATCTGTACTTCTGCATTAAAAAATATGGCTTCACAATTGAGTTTAAACACGAGTTTTATTTATGCATTGCTGTTTTGCCAACATTATTTTTGAATCTTTCCTGCTACACGAGAACTAGAATGGCCAATAAAGTGTTATTTATCTCATCGACGGATAGGTGGGACTACGTCAACCGACATAGAAACACCAATTTTTGATCGATTGGAAAAGATGGTGTTACAGCTGATTATGTTACCAGCCTTTGTAACTAAACCCTTCTATCATTACACCTTAGTAAGGGTTGTACCAAGAATCACACGGTTTTGTAGGCAACCAGATGTACGACCCGCAACTAGACGCTTATTGGACAATAAGGAACCAATCCAAAAGCCCTGTATGGTGGGACTGACGGACGACAGAGCTGGGTGACAATGAGAAACAGGATTTCAAAGCGGTGTTTTCCAATATCCAGGAATGGATATCAAGATTCGAGGGTATTATCCGACCATACCGTTGCCAAAATACACGTTGGTTAGCCAACAAAGACGTTGTTGATCTTGTAGTACCCGCTCTTATTTCAAACAATTCCAATAATCTGGTGTATTGTACTTTAGGCAAACCCGGACCGTGCTAGGGCAACACTTCGGGCTGAATCACAGAACATTAATCCTGCAATTCAGGAAAGTGATGGACACCATAGGTTATTTGATCGAGCGGTTAGAGGCTGTGTATGTTGGACGAAGTAAATATCATCGTTACAACAAGGTGACATGGGTATGACATGGCTTTTATCCAATGACAAATTCATTCGCCTTGATGATATATAGATGGCGATCTATATAATTACGATGAGAACAACCCCGTTTTTGGAATAATGGCCGAAAGATGGTAAGATTCAAGTCCATGTAAATTTCAAGCACTACTCTGAGTGCTATTGTCACTGAAAATAACGATTGCCCATGTTAAAAACATTTGAAGTGAAATGGTCAGAACGCAATTTGCCCACATGTCGATATTTTAAGTTTTAATTCTATCACTGGCTTTATATCAACATTTGTACGTCCAAAAATAATGTTTTTATAATAAACAGTAATACTGATGTATAACTGTTAAATTAAATATTTTGTTTGCAAACCAACTGAATTAGGCGGCTTCACGTTGTTGATTATAGAACTTGTTCCTGCTTTCTTGAATGGCGTTGAACAAAGGTTGTATCCTGTACCTTATTACAGTCTATTAAATGCGTGGATTCATTTTTTCTGTTTTTTTGGGAGGACCACATTGTGGAACTTTCACCTAACCGTGATCTTATATCCGAGGCTATTTGGTATAAGTGTTGAAACAATACAGACTGAATTAGGCGTCTTAACGTTGTTTGATTATAGAAATTGTGCCTGCTTTTCTTGAATGGCGTTGAACAAAAGGATGTTTCTCCTGTACTTATTGCAGTCTATTAAAGGCGTGGATTCATTTTTCGTGTTTGTTGGAGGACCACACATTGTGGTATTTGCACCTAACCGGATCTTATAGACAGCTATTTGGGTATAGTGTTGAAACCATCCAGACTGAATATTCGGCTTCACGTTGTTGATTATAGAAATTGGTGCCTGCTTTTTTGAATGGCGGTTGAACAAAGGTTGTATCCTGTACCTTAATGCAGCTGTACATGCGGTGGATTTCATTTTTTCTGTTTGTTGGAGGACCACTTGTGGTATGTTTGTCACTAACCCGTGATCTTATAGACGAGGCTATTGGGTATAGATGTTGAAACATAGCATACTGAATTAGGCGGCGTCACGTTGTTGGATTATATAACTTGTTCCTGGCGTTGAACAAAGGAGTGATCCTTTACCTTATTGCATCTATTTAAATCGTGGATCATTTTGTGTTTCCTGTGTTGTTTGGAGGAACCGCATTGTGGATATTTTCAGCACCTAACCGTGATCTTCTAGACGGCTATTTGGGTATATAGTGTTTTGAAGCAATGGTGTGTGCAAATCGATGGGTTTCAGTAAACCACTATAGTTTTTAGTCGCAGGTCACCCAAGTACTCTTGTTCACAGCGAAAATTGTTGACATGGTCATTTTACTGGGCTTTCACAAAAATACAATAGTCAACGACCTTGCCATTTGCCCGCGGTAGCCTACCACGTCTGCAGTTTTAAATCAAGGAAATCATCAGGTCAAACGAAACAACGATATCCCAATATCTGAATAACGGGAAAATCAGAGAAAATAGACATTTGCAAATATGAATGTCTGACCGACACCCGCTGCTGCGCGTGGCCCCCAGAGAGGGGTACAGTTACTATGGGGTTCAAAATGTTTTAAAACTGCTCTAAATATCTGAATTAAATATAGTCGCAAATTCTTCCTTAGAAACCAGCAGGAAAAAAAGTCAATTCGGCACTTCGTGTGGTGCCCACTGCTTTATACTACTGATTCAATATTTTAATATTTTCATAGGTTGTTCCCCTTTATTGGGAGGGGTATATATCCCCATTCCCATAGAGTCCCTATAGGAATTTTATACCCCTCCCATTATAACAACAAACACATGCCGAAAGGCAAACATTCCGTTCCTATTTGGAATCATTATCATTAAACATTTAAAAAAATATTTTTAAACAACGAAATCTGGGTATTGCAAATGGTGACGCTTTCTTCTTATAACGCTACACCTTTAACCTATTTTCTCATATATCGTGGAAAGGAGGCAACACACGCATGTGACCCAATTGACTTTTGTACGTCCTGGTACCTAAGGGAATGATTCGAGCTATATACAATTAGATTAGATCATTTCAAACATTTTACCCGCCATTGTTAACTTTTACCCCTCATCCTGGGGCCACACCAGGCAGCGATTCTCCGTCAATACAATATCATAATTGAAAAGGTATATTTTTCCTCTGAATTTCACGTTTTTAGATATTGGTATCAGCGTTTCTTTGATCAAAACCTCGGGCTGCTGCTCTAATTGCGAATTCATTCCATGATGCCATAAATGCAAGGTTATATACATTTTCTGAGGGTCTGCGCTTTCTTAAAACAGATAGCGTAATACGTACACAAAGCATTTTTGTAGCACACAATTCAATGATAATTTGCGAGCTTTAAAATTGGTGGATTGTCTATAACTCCCGAGACCACGCGTTTTCAAAACTTAAAATTCATCGCCTTTTAATTCGTTTGTTTTGAACCCCCACACCTTTTCACACGTCTTAATAACCAACTTAGATATGTGTTGATATTCCGCAAAATAATACATTATTTATAATGAATTCATATATTTAGACCTCAAATAGGAACATTTTCCAGAGTGTTTTTCCACCATCTATTGAGGTCACAAATCAGCGATCCATTTGCCTTCTCGTTGTACAGAAAATAACGCATGTTGGCGTGACTCCTGATTGACTAACAATATTTTGAACAAGAGTAGGCAGTGTATATTTATAACATTCCCTGAGATGGGCCAGCCCAACTTAGTGTTGAAAAAAACTGCGCGCTTTGGCCGGATTCGAATACCAGCGACCTTTGTATTACTAGCAAGCACGACACTCTTGTCCACCTTAGCTATCAAGCAGGGTTTGTAGAAGAGCGATAGACATTATCTATAGGCGTTAGGTCCAAAGGTGCCCTTAGTTTTCCTAAGCGTACAGTCATCAGGGCGGTATTACGATTTATATTTTGTCTTGAAATTTTTTTTTAACTACTTGGTTCTCCGTGACCAGGAATGTGTATTATTAATCTTTCCCTGGAGACGGCCAACCCACGGGTGGTGTTTGAAAAAAAATAATCATGAGGTGCACTTGGCCCGGATTCGAACCGGCGACCTTCGAATTACTTTGCACGAACGCTCTAGGCCAAGTTCAGAATCCGGTGTGAAGTAATTATAGTCCGGCGTACTCACAGTCTCGGCTAACCGGTAAGGAAACCCCAATACGGGCACTCAATTCCAGTGACTCTTCACCACCATTAGTTTCAACGCTTTAATCTGTTATCGTCTATAATGGAGCCCGGACTATGGCTCCCACCGGAATATACTATTCACACCGCCAAGCTCCATTGGGTTTTTTCAACACTAACGTGCGCGGGTCATCTCATAGGAAAGATTAATAATTATACATCCTTGTCTACCTGGAGAACTAAGTATAAAAAAGATCAAACATTGTTCTCAAAATCTTAGAGAGGCATCATTTTTACGCATGGGTGATTCGAAATTGTTTTGAGCGAGAGAACATGAAATATTCAGCAAGGAGGAGAGAGAGAGAGGGAGAGAGAGAGTATAAAGAGGAAGGGGATAGAGAGAGGGAGAGAGAGGGAGGAGGGCATCAGATAGCTTTGGCGAGAGCGGTAGGAGATAGAGAGAGAGAGGGATAGAGAGATATAGTGAAAGAGACGTCTAGATTAGAGCCATATATTTCATAGAATGAGATGGAGAGAGAACTTTAGATATATCTATATGATCTCTTTCTCTCTCTCTCTGTTCTTTCTCTACTCTCCGCTCTCTCTCTCCTTGGTCTTCTGGTGGGGCTGTTTCCAGACAGTTCACCTTATAAACTCTACTGCCTCATCTCTACTGCTCTTTCTCTCGCCTCTTTCCTCTCCTCTCTCTTTCTGTACTCTCTATGCTTTCCTCTCCTCTCTCTTCTTTTTCTCTCTCTCTCTTTCTCTCTCTCTCTCTTTTCTCGCTCTCTCTTTTCTCTCTCTCTCTCTCTTTCTTCTCTTTCTTTCTCTCTCTCTTTCTCTTCTCTCTCATTTCTCTCTCTGCTCCTCTCTTCTTTCTTTCTTCCTTGAGTTGTCATTACTTTTTATTCTCCCTTTCCTACACAAGGGGTGTACCAATTTTTTAACCTTTCCTCGAATTAGATCACTCAATTCTAAACCATTTTTTATATTAACAGATAGCGACTTATCATTGATTTACGATTACTTTTCTCTATGGCTCACCCAAATCTCAAGGGGGGTTTTTACAAGAAGGCTAAATCCTGACATGTATCGCTCGCTACAAAAATCACCGACGTATTGCACCGATACTGGTTGTGGCTGATGAACCATTGGCAAATCATGGTGGGAATGGGACATCAAGTGAGTCCAAAAAACATGTTTTGTTTCCACTTAGCGCTGGAAACTGCTTCAACCAATAATTATGAAAAAATGAGAAAGATTTTTTAAAATATCAACAACCACATACAAATTACTGTGCATTAATGCAACGGGTTGGATTGCTACTTTTTGTGTTCATCTTTTCGGCATATTTGTTTTAACACTGCAACGGTTAAAATACCTTAAAAAAACATGCATTTGACTGGCAGCTGTGACTCACTACAATTCAGAACGTAAAAATGGAGCCGTAAAATACGAAACCATGCCAGGAACAGAAAAAGCGAACTCGTATTTCGGCGATGCGTAAATCATGTCCCCACACGAAGGTTGCGATCACCAACATGCAATAAATGCACACTTCACACCCCACCCCACCTCCCCAATACCCCAAGACACTCCACCCTCCTCCCAACAAACACCCCGCAAAAAAAACCCCACCCCCCCCACCCCCCGCAAAACCCACGCCCCTCTTCAACCCCCCCAACTCCCCCCACTCACTCCCCACACCCACCCCTCAAAACACCAACCCCCGTCCTTAACACCCCTCAACCCGCCAACGCCCAATACCATGTAACATACCTCCCCTTTCCCCTTTCCGTCCACAAAAACACCCGCGCCCCGCAAAACCCGCCATTCCCCTCCCCAACACCACCGCCCACAATCCTCAATCCCGTCCGCCCAACACCAGTACAACACTCCCACCCCCGTCCCTCCCCCCCATCACCCCAAAAAAACACAAAAACACACAACCCCCCCCCCCCCACCTCCCACCCGCCTCCCCACCACCACTCCCCCCCTCCCCCCGCTCCCCCCCCCCCTCCCCCTCCCCCTCCACCCTCCCCCCGCCATCCCCCCCCCCCCTGTCCCCCCTCCCGCCCCCCCTCCACCCCCCCCCCGCACTTCGCCTCCCCAGCACCCCCCTCCCCCTCCCCCCCCCCCTATCCTCCCTCCTCCCCCCCCCCCTCCCCCCCCCGACCCGCTCGCTCCCCCACCCCGGCGCCCTCCCCCCCCCCCCCCAATCCTCCCCCTATCCCCGCCTCCCCCCCCCCCTCCCGTCCCCCCCCCACTTCCCGCCCCCCCCCGTCCCTCCGCCCCCCCCCTCCCCCCCCCACCTCCCTCCCCCCCGCCCTCCCCCCCACCGCACCTCACCCGCCCCCTCCGCCCCCGGTCCCCCCCCCCGCCCCCCTCCCCTCGTCCCCCTCCAGCCTCCGCGCCTCCCCCCCCCGCGGCCCCCTCCGCTCTCCCCTCCGCGCCTCGCCCCCCCGTCGACACCCCCCCCGCCCCCCTCGCCTCCCCCACCCCCTCCCCCTCCCCCCTCCCCCCCTCCCCCCGGTCCCCCCCCGCCAGCCTCCCTCCCTCCCGCGCCCGTCCCCCGGCCCGCGCTGCCAGACCTCCCCCCCCTCCCCCGCCCGAGTAGGCGCTCCCCTGCCCCCCCTCCTCCCCCCCCCCCTCCCCCAACCGACGGCCTCCCCCTCCCTCCCCCCCCCCTCCCCCCCCCCCTCCCTCCCCCCCCGCCTCCCCCCCCCCGCCCCTCCTCCCCCCGCCCCCCTCCCCCCCCCCCGCTCCCTCGCCCCCCCCCCATCGGCCCCCCACCCCTCGCCCCACCCCCACCGCCCCCCCAACCACCTCACCCCCCCTCCCCTATAGCAAAGTGTAGTATCATGTAGCGAAGGAAATTTGCCTCTCCGATGTACCGTTTCAGAGATCAGGCATTAACGCATATTTAATTAGCTCATTTTGCATACCTAAGCCGCCCAATTATCACATACTTCAAATTGCAAAAAAGTGTGCTCATGATAGGCCTTTCAATGGCAATGGCGCAGGATTTTGAGTATCGATGTAACCATTTTCAAAAATATGCAATTAAGCTGATTTTTGCATATTAATTTAGCTCATTTGCATAGTTAAATTGTCCGAAATACGCCCAAAATCTAATCGGGTCGAGAACTCTTCAGGCCCGCTTCCTTCCAACCAAGTTACAACATCAATTATACCCTTACGACTCCAGAAAACTTGTACACAGGCCTTGCAGGACAACTGCTCATAAAGTATCAAATTATATCTTAATTAGCATATGTTACGGCCACAATCTAATCGGGTCGAAAACTCATCGCCCTGCTTCTTTTCCACCAAGTGTGTCACATCTTTCGCCCTTATCGGACTCTCCAATAAATCGTATACAACTGGGTTAACATTATTGTCACAGACGGACGAACGGACGAACGGACGACGGACGGACGGGACGGACGGACGCGCCTCGTCATAGTTCATATTCCCCGTTCCGAACTCGTTGGCGGGACAATCACCGGCGTAAAAAAATCTCGGCTTCAAAGCGTGATTGGTTGTTTTTTATTAAAAACAATATGAAGAATTAAAACGTTATCACAATCCTCTTACCAAATTTTTTCACGTTGTAGCTATGGCATCATACAAACGTTTATTTACGTTACCACTGGGTTGTAAAAAAGCTATATTTCAGGCAACATTTTGTGGGGACAAAGGGCAAAAAAAGGGTAAACGTGAAGAAATAATGATTTCATTCACCGTTTTATACATCGTTTTATATGGTACTGTACACATTCTAATGTTCACCAATTACTAATTCTCATAAACTTAATACATGTACCTGCATAGATTCGAACCAGGGCCCTTAAGCTTACAAGTCTTAAACATTATCCACTACCCTAACATTACTTTACTAATAGCAGATGTCTAAAATTAATTATATATATGTGTGGGTAATACTTTTTACCAATTTAAAACTAATATATACAAAAAGGGAGGAAAACGAGTTTTTAAAACTATTTTGTGGAAAAAATGATAGGGAAAATAAGATTTGAATTTTTAATGAGTTATTATCGGACGTTATTTTATAGGTAAAACGATTTTCATAGTTCGTAATTCCTTACACAGTAAAAACAGGTAATTTACAAAAGAACGTAAATATACGGAAAATTAATAACGGTCAGCCGTATAAATACTCTTTTTTTTTTCCAATGTGTCGTATTATTTTTTGCCACTGTTTATTTACATTTTTCTGGTTCTGCTTCACAATTGTATCCGGGATTGTAATTTTAATGTTTAGGTATAGGAATAAAGCGTGAATATTATGTAATAATTGGGGGGTTACCGTATTTAAAGGATAAGTCTGGTAAAATTAGGAACATTTTTAACAGTGTGTATTACCTGTTTGTTTATAGAAAACGAAAGGCAAAATTGGGCTCAATACGCGCTGTTTGTGTGTTGTGAGTTCGCAGTCTGTTGTTTTGGTTCTTTGTCTGTACTTTTTTAATGACAAAATATTATAGGTGCTCACTTCCTGAAGTGGTTGGTTCTAAGAAGTTGGTAGTCAATTCTTTTCAACTGCTGTGATGGCACAAATCCAACATGGAAAAAAGTCAAAATTTGGTGTTTGTTTGTTATTTGGTGTGTGTGTGGTGTGGGTGGATAGCATGTATTTTATACGTGTTCTAATGGCGCTCAGAGATTTTTAGGGAAAAGAGGTTTTATTGGACAACAAGTAGAAAAGACCCAAGACCCCCCCCCCCCCAAAAACAGTTTCGACTGGCTGCTCTCCTAATCGGGGCCCAATACAAAATCACCTTGTTATGATATAAAGACGGCGTTTTTGGCTTACTCTTTCGGATGTGATTTAGTAAATTGGTAAATATTCTAAAAAAAACGAAATCAATTTGGCGCACCTATCTGGAAGTGTCCTCCTGTCTCTTAATCCATGGTAACGTAACGGCAAGTGAATATTCATGAATTTTGTCTATTATATAATGGGTGCGTCACATACTTAATTTTTCTCATTACCGATATCATCTTTCCCCAGCATACCTTGGAAACCATGGCTATGACAATGAACTCGAGACGATGCGAACGTTTTTCGTTGCACACGGTCCAGCCTTCAAGCAAGGTTACCATAGCGACGCATTTTCTTCAGTTGACTTCTATCCAATGATATGCCACATCCTAGGTATCACACCTTCACCAAACAACGGATCCTTGGAAACTGGCATACCAATGTTTTCTAGCGCAGCTAGAATCTACAATTCCTGGTTGTTAATCATTGTAATGTTCTTAATGGGTGAACTATGTAATTAAAGAAAAATATATCTCGTTTACTTTTAATAGGCTTTCGTTCCCGTTTGCAGATTACATCAGGTAATTTGAGACCAAACAAATAAAAACAAGAAAGCACTCGACACACCTGTTCGAAAAAAACACAGTTTCATAATAAAAAGCTAAAACAATGGTAGAATTGGTTAAGTAAGCAAAAAGTGTCGTTTCCGCCGTTTCTGGAGGGTAATGTTCTTTCTGAGATACTATGTACATAATATCCCTAACGTCCCTTAAACCTTCAAAAATCACCTGACAAAAAATCACGGGGGTTAGTGGGAAATTGCTTCTAGATAAAATAAAAATACCGCTACCCCACTTTTGCGGTGATTGTTATATTTTCCTCTAGGGACGTTAGGGTGGTGACTATCTTTAATTTGGTTGACAATTTTATATACAAAAATATATTTCGAAATCTCAGAGTTTGCCTTTAAGCCGGACTACCACCATTTTATTGTTTAAAGGCCTTGTTTCGTGACTATGAATGCACATGCATATATGGCCTGTGTGTATTAATGCTTGTATGAATGTCATGTGTATGTGTAGGTAGGTAGATGCGTGTACTTACGTGTGAAAATACGTTTGACTTTGAGAACACGCGTGGCGGGGATAGAGCACAGGGCATAAGGTCATTTTAAATATGAGTTGGAGCTCCCTGCTGCCAACGTATTTGTATCCGTGGACAAAATACTTAATAGTCCAGGAACTTTAGGTTTGTGTAGCCAGGAGGCAGAAATAAATAAGCCATAGCTGATTTTCTTCAGGATAATTTCCTACTGTTGTGAGGAGCAACCTATCAAAAGTCCCCAAATTTCCGCCCTGTGCTAAGTGAGGAATAAGGGGGGGGGGGGTAACGTTTATACTGCGGCAAAATTAAAATGATTCAAATGAGCTAAAACGTGGTCTATTGTTTTCTTCTGGTCGCAATGATTAAGAAAATGTTTAGTTTGATTAACTTTTGACATTTAGTTTTAGGAATACAAGTCAATATTGTTGAAGGTCATCGGAGGATAACATTTTTAAAACAGACCGATTTTAAATAAAATAATTCAGAATTTTTTTCGTACCATGTTGTATGGTCTCATGTCATGGCAAAATATGCCCATTTACTCCATCTATATCTGATTTATTGACCATATAGGGCAGTAACCTCCCATTGATGCTGTAACAACCTATAATGAGCCGTATAACTAGTAAGGAAGTTACTTAAACTGAATTAATATATATTTTCAGTTGATACACATACGAGACGAACAATTTGATACACTTTTGAAAGGAATCGGGTATTCTGAACCTTTACCACCAGTGTGATCTTGAACCGTTGTTTCCATCATGGTCAATAAAACTATAAATGCGATATATACTTTTTCAATTCATCATGACTCGACACAAACGTTGGTATACAATTGAATGGTGGCATACATTGAAACATTTTAGAATTTGACCAGTACAACTACCCCCTTATTCTCAATTAGATAAGGGGGAAATTGGGACTTTTGATATGTTGCTCCTCACAACATCAGGAATCTATCCTGAAAAGATGAGTTATGGGTGGCTTTTCATTGTTTCGCGTGTTTTAACATTTATCATAGCTTACCTGGGACATATCGCAATTGCTTCGTCTAGCCAAGCGAAATCTGGGGAGCAGTTATGGGGAATATTACATTAAGTTACTGATGGGCATGTACGCGAGGCCAGCATGCCGCGAAATGATGTGACGATTTCCTGATGGCAGACGTAATAATCATATAATAGTAGGAACCGCGCTTTGAATATTCTTTGAAAAAGCGCTATGTCGATTTTTTATTATTATTTGAAATATCGAGGCTCGCCTTTAAACAAACCATTGCTTATACAAATATTATCTGACTCCTCTCACCCTTTACCAAGCCTCCATTCTAGTTCTCTTCATCTTTCTATGATTCCACTTCCTACCATTTCTACCTTTACCATATCTTTTGCTATAGCCAAAAATGTCTTGGACCCGCCCTTCATATCTTACTTCTTTCTTCTCTGCATGTAAAGTATGTATGGTTCCATTTTGTTCTTTTGTATTATGTCTGTCTGCTCTACTTCCGCGCGGGAAGGCAAAAATCAGCGAATAAAATGTCATTTTCCGCGTCGCGGATTTTCCCGGGCCCTATCGACTTTCGGTCAATCACATCGGTAATCACGGTTCTAATGCGTCATCACTTTATTCTCATATTTAGAGTTTGTATAAGGATTTAATCTTACCACAATTAATATAATTGCTAATTTGTATAAAATCATTGATATTCTTGGTTTATTATAATCTTAACTTAATCTTTAGCTCAGAATAGAGTTTTCGTAAAAAATACAGGGTGCCCGAACGTACACGCACGTTTAAAATTTATATCTCAGCGTTTTATATCACTGCGTAAAACTGAAAACATGTTTGGATAGAGGAAAAATGTGTAATTTGTTAGATGCCAAACTGTGCGCGTTCGGTGGTGGTGTTTTGTTAATAATATAAAAGTTTTTCCGAAACGTAAAAAAACGGCAGTTCATCATTTCGTAAAAATTAATTCAACTATTGAAGGAGAGCCAAAAAGGAGAGGAATTTGATAATTTGTAGGGACATCCATTTTACTTTTAAAGGTGCATTTCGTGATTCCAGCCACCTTCTGTTTTAGTACTGTCACTAGATATTCCTGAGAGAAAAAAGCTTATTCACAAAGTTTTGAGTGTCCCGACCTTGCGTGTTTGTGTTATGAGCAATGGTTTGTTTCCCACGGTGCCATAGGCCATGTGTTGTAATTTCTGTCTGTGTACGGACAGAAAATACAAAATTGCAAATTCACATTACGACCGAATTTGCACGTAAGATATAGGGTACACGTGGATTATTAAGGCGAGCGTTCAGATGATATAAAAATCTCAACTTTGGTGAGGTAATCGGGGGGGACGAGGTTGTGGGATTAAATCTTCAAGTCATCATTCTATTTAATACATTGGACATTGATACAATTATCACGCCAAAATCGTGTTCTTTAGCGGCTATATCCTGCACAGATTTCAGGAAGCATAAAAATCATGAACTCGTGAGCCCTATGAGCATTAAACCGGCATTAACAGTGCATGGGATTGAGCATGCTGAATGACTCGACTTGGGCTTAAAAATCATTTTATTATTGAATTAATCTGTATTGACAATACTTGCAATCTTGAATTGAACGTTTATCCCATGCACTCAGAATATGCTCCAGATAACACACTTTGCAGATTTTCGTATTCTCTCGCACCCTGACAGTGAAATTATGGATGACCATTTGCCAAGTTTGGGATCGATCTCCTTATTTTCGTTCTAATGATTTTATCGGTACATGTTATTAGAGGTCTTTCACCTCACTCATGCATAAACTATAACAAGAGGTGTTAGTTCCCGTAGTATTCGTCATGCAGAGCAATTTAATACCCGACCTAAAGGTACTTGTGCTATTCAAAGGGTGATCCATACTTTATGATACAGATCAACATGCATGGCGTTCTTTAGACTTAGAAAGTCTCCAGAAATTTGGAGCGGCCATCATTCCCGGCAAGATGGCCCCTAATTCGAAAGGGGAAGAAGACCTCTACACACAGAATATGCGCTTTTGGGTGAAAGAAAACCCACAGGACATGCAGGAAAAATTACCATCGACTGTTGTAGAAAATGTACAGAATGGTGTACATCTCCATTTCATGGAATTAAGCTAGGCAGTTAACTAGTTCAGCTATGATCGGGGTTTTGTACTGGATACTCTGTCTTTTAGATAAACTCACAAAAAGAGGGTAGTGTGATTTACAGTATCTGGGGAATGCGGTTGTCCGAAGCCATTCACGTTTAATTAGATGTATGTGGTGGTGCCCCAGAGGGTGTTTTGATCAATCCCATGATGCATAGCAAGGTTGCCATATACTGCAATGTACGAAAACAGATGTCAGTATTAGGGATAAAAAGTGTTTCAAATGTTAAAGAAACACGAGATTTCATAATCATGCTAAAAAAAAGTAAAAAATTTTGTGGCTAAAATGAGTTGTAAAGTCAGGGTTTTTATGTGTTAAGAATGTGATTTTTGTGGGATCACATTGACCCTATGAGGCGAAATTCCCAAAACTGGTCATTGTGGGATTGACTCAATACAGCCTCTGGTGGTGCCCCGTCCTATTGAAAACAATGCGGGGCCACGTTTTGCCTCGGTTTTTCAACTTTGACGCAAAAGAGCAGTTCAAAACTTTGTCAGCAAAGGGGCGCTTCCCGCAGGTCAAAGGTTATCTGGCCAGACTGCCTCCAGAACAACCCAAAGATGCAGAGAATACAAAGGAAAACCTGTAGAAATAGCTGAAATGAAATGTTCAGGTGAACCAGGTGTAGCATGTATCTTCGCATCCTGGGATGATATGGAGGGAAAACAAAAGTCTCATATGACAATATAATGTAACTTCCGTTTGCAAGGGCCCTCTACTTGTAACGGTTGTTAGAATGTAAAGAAGAGCTGCCCAAGTTTCGGAGTTCAAACTAATTGGTTCAAATGATTCAATTAGTGTAGAATGGCACACCACGCTTGTACATTTTGAGACAAGGAAATGGCAAAAGGAGACCTGCTCCTTGTTTTCTTACTGAAACAAAAATGCTGTTTGAAGAAAGCATGATGCTACATTAATTTTTGATTACATATTAGTTACGAACTTCAAGTTACCTCGATCGTTTATAGATATACTTGTTTTTGCTTGATCATGAAATCTTTACGGAAACCTTTTTAAAGTCCATTCACAAAATGCGGTGCAAAATAATCGTGGTGATTGAGTTTGATTTTCCGCGAATAGATATCTTGTAACTTCGGGCTTTGAATGGCTGATAACATTAAACGCTTTCTCGTTATCGACCAGTTCTTTTAACGACCCACATACAGCAGCCTGTTATTAGTACAGATATTTAATTCTAAAAAATAACGTAATTTTACGGACCCTCTTAATGGTTAATTAGCCAGTAAGTAATTGTGAAAGAAACGTATGGGGAACAGTGAATTTGCGAGGGAAAAAACGCTAACTTTTAAAAGGGCCAATTGGTCGTTATTTTACGGGATCACGGTATTTAATTGGAAATTTGCTGCAGGGAAATTCCCCCTCTTTTTCTCATCACGTAATAAATCTTAATTAAATTAATTTGCCAGTTATATACCGTAAATATGTACGGCTTTTCCGTAAATCACGATTCCCCGTACTCGTCTTATTACAAACTATTACAACGGGTGTTAGTAGAATTAGGTATTTTTTACACTGAAACTTAATCACCAAGCCCGTAATGCTCGGATTTAGCGGGGCAATTTCAATTTTGACGTTTGACATTTAAAGCTATTTATTTTTGAATAAGGTTAAATGATTTGGTTTCGGCCGTTTAAAAAGTAAAAAGCAAACAATTTTGATCGTTGTTGTTCTGTCTTGAAAACCATCTCGAAAGCACTGCAACACAGTTGATATTTGGCAACACATATGCCAAACTGGGGTCCGGGGGGCGCCCGTTCTAGCCTATTAAGGTGTTTTGCGTGTTATGGATACTTTCTATTTGAGCTCTTATTGTTATACTATATCTATGGTTCATAAGATAGTAAAAGAAGTAAAGTTAGTATAAAAAATGCCCAACAAGTTTCTGCTATCAAAACTGCTTCAGTTTTACGCTGCGATTTTTTTACTGAAAAAACTTTAAGGGTTGCGTACCTTTGGGACACCTATAATTAGCTTTTGTAATTAAGGGCCACCTTTTTATACAAAAGCCCTACATGAGTCTTCTTTTGTTGCTTCCTAGCACATAAAATTTCTATATGTATGTATCATGTCGTCGTCTTGTTGAAGAAATTGAATTTTTGTATGTATGTATGTATGTATGTAGGTATGTATGTATGTAGTATGTATGTATGTTATGTATGTATGTGTGTTAATGTATTGTATTATGTAGTGGTATGTGTGTATGTGATGTATGTATTGTGTATGATGTATGTATGTATGTATGTTTCTCGTGGATTGTTGAAACAAATAGACTTTCTCATAATCAAAGGATCTTTACACGGAAAATGGTTTAAAAGAAAACGGTTTTTGTCTTCACTTAAGCAATCGCTTTACAGATTTAAGGACATCAATCTGGTAAGCTGTATATTATGTTTCTGGACTTAGCAGATGCATTGGAAAGTATTGATCATGAAATGATGGTTGATGCTTTAAGGGCCTATGGGATCCTGAAATCATTATCAATTTAACCAAGGATCATTTACACAGATTCTACGTTTCAAGTTGATACAAAAACTCGGGTCTTTCGGATCCTATTGTCAGACATAGAGGCATCATCCAGCTGTCCGTACTCTGTGATTGCATTTTTTGAGCAGCGGCGACCTAGACATATGGCTAGGTGGTTATGTAACGAAATGCAGCGTCCATTCCCAATAAAGTGCAAGGGTATGTCGATGGACAGTTCTTCGCAACCAATGACGAAGCTTCTATGGTTGACATGGGATCCAAAAATGAAACAGTTCCTTGATCACTCTATGGTGAAATTAAACATCGTAAAGGGCTAGATTGCAAGGGGAGATAAAGGGGAAAGGTCGGGCTTCGGGCAACAAATTGATTCGCTAGGGTAGGTACAAGAAATATCAAGTTGAAATTCAGGGTGAGTACAAAAAAACTTGAGCAACTCTGGTAAATACCAATATATGGGGCAAGGACTCAGCTTGGATGGTAAATCTAATCAGTCTCAAGTTTCTGATATATTTACCTCTCTTGTATCAAATTTTGGACCAAAATAGATTCGTCGCTGCTTCCTATTTTGGCAAAAATTGGAGGCACATCAATATTCATGGTCATGTCTAAACTGGAACTTTTACCACTTAGCAAGGGTACCATGTCCACTTTCACCGTCAACTGTTTGGAAGAGGAAATTGTTCACTTTATGAGATCTGTTTGGTTCTGAACAAATCCAGAACAGGGACATCAGTTTAACTAGAAAATTTGGGGGATTGGGTGTTATCAATCCAACACACGTTACATTGCTTAAAAAAGATTTCGTTTTGTTTTACGACTTTGAACTATGATGATCCTCAAACTAGACATAGTGCACGCTCATCACTTGAACTACATATGAAAAACGTATTCAGAGTGAATAAAAAAACAAGATTCGTCATTTGCTGGCTATTGTACTGATGAAAACGTAGGTTGATTAAGCAATGTGCAGTTAATGGCCCAAATCGTTTGGACGAGCTCAATGCATTGGCATGCGTGAAGGCCTTAGGTTGGAGATTGTCAGGGACGAGTATTGTACATCTCCTTCTTTGTGATAACGAGGTTGCTATTGTTTTGCGCAATCAATCTACCACATTCATCATATCCCAAAAACCAGCATTTGAATAATCGCAATCACCAGGTTTAAGACAACGATTTCGCAAGGCAGAAATTTTTAACACGCCTGAATCGATTTTCAAACCGAACCATTATCCAACCAATACTGCAATCAATGATAATCTGGTCAAGTTAATCTTTAAGACACGTCTGCAACTTCTTAAATGTAACTCTCTTTGCACCGACTCTGATCATCGTGTTTTATCACCAAGTCATGCGTACTTTGTAACACCCATTTGACACTGCCGTTCTATGTTAATCAAATGGTTGCAGAATTTTCAATACAGGATATTCAAACCGTAACGACAGGATCGTTAACATATCATTCTCAACTTACTATTAGCCGTACTAAGAATCACTGGTTATGTAAACAGTTATTAAGGTAACATGCTTGAATGCCAACTAAAAACAGCTTTATACTAATGTTTTTCACAGGAAACCGGACTTACTCATCCTCGATGATCATTGAAAAAGGCTTACATTGTGAAGTTTCTTCGCCCCCCCCCGTTATGACGCTTTGTTGACAAGGTTATATTACCAATTTTTGTATACAGTCATCTGTGTGAAACTCATCAATCGCGGACACGACATATTCATGCAAAATCGTCATCATTATTATAGGGTCTACAGGTGTGTGTCCCAAAATGTGGTGCCCGGGTTTTTAAAAATACGTGGGTTTGACACCCGGAGGAGCAAAGCGATTGCCAAGTATTTGAGAGCAGCGCTGCCATTGGCCTCAAAAATTGTGTGGCAAATGCGTGTCGGTGCGGTCAATGCCACAGCGCTAATGTTTTCGCCTTCCATTTGGCATTGCTTGGATGGGTTTGCTCTTCACAAATTCAGTCTATCAGTAGTACCGCGTGTTTCCTTTGTTTCTAGTTTTTGCTTGTAATTAGATTTAGAACTTCGCTGCCGCTGACGAGCTATATGTGGCGGTTCTCTTATTGTGTATGTATAATTGCAGTTCTATAAAAATACTTGAAATATGTTATGTATGTTGTTATGTAGTAATGTGTATAGGGTGCAATTAAAAGAGATACATTCTGGGAAATTTTTAAGTATAAAGGAATTATGAGAGTATTTGGAAGAGGGGTTGGGTTTGAGTAGGGGAGGAAACGGGGGTGCCGCATCGCTTTTCTGCCCCCCCTCTCCCTCTTTTGTTCCCGGCTTTTTATTCTTCGATGTCGACCTTCTTACAGGGTCGCGCGTCTTTGACCCTCCCGCCCCCTGTCTTTACCTCCCTTCTGCACTTCCTCCTCTCTTCACTGACCACGGACATAGCCGATAAACCGTTTCCTTCGCGTCCTTCCTAACACTCCCTTTGCACTGGGAAGTGTTTTGATATAACTGGGAACAATAGGACGGGGTTTGCCGGTATTGGTTACCTAGAGTTACTACGTTACTTTTTGTTCCTATAACGGAATAAACCGTATTGAAGTTTTATTCCGTAAAAGAGTAGAAAAGAGGAGTTTTATCGTATTAATATAGGCCTGCGGCGTACTCCTCTTGGCTAAGAAATTGAGTAGTTAGTAAAAAAACCAATTATAAGAAAAAAGTGTCTTGTTTAGTAAAAAAATGTATAAATACAGTATGTGTCTGTTTAGATTTTTGATTGATTTTTTTATATTTTTAGAAAAACTATAAGTATGAACTTCGTACTAATAGTTTGAAATAGTGGTGTTTCTTAAAAAATGTTAAAAATGATTGGAAAGAGATTTTTTTTAAGTAATATTCCCACAATGTAGCTCTTGTAAGCTTGGGGGTGTATGTATGTGGTGTTATGGTATGATGTGTGATATGTATTTTGGTGTGTAGGCCTATATGTATGTAGGTATGTAGGCATGTAGGTATCTAGGTATTGTAGGCCTAAGTGAATTATTAATGTGGTGTTGTCTTGGCAGTATCAAATAAGCACGAGGTACGTTTACCCATAGCAATGTTGCAAAGGGTGCCATTTTGACCACACACTGACACACATGACCATGATGAACTTCAGCAGGGGGAACTTTACGGATTAAAGTGCACTTAAGACGGCTCGAATTCATCAGGTGTCTGCTGTGCAGTGTGTCACAAAATGGCCACATCCATATTGCAGCACTGATACAGAGGTAACAAACGCAAGATGCATACAGATGAAGTGATATCAAAAACACATCTAAACGGAATAAAGTTTGACCTTGAAATGATAAACGAGTCTGTAAAATTCACGATGCGTGCAATATTGAAAGATTTACGATGAGGAGAGTAACTGAGTCAGTTCATTCGTCAAAATATGAAAGGACGGCCAGATTCCGACCACCGAGAAATCGTGCCTCAAAGTACAAGTTATCTTGATAACACTGTTGCCATAAAGTACACTGTTGCCCATAATATTTTTTTTAACTACTTACAATTCTAACATATCTGTTGCCCATAAAGTTCGAATAAAACATTTTACCATTTTTAGGATTCTTACAGTGTGAGTTATTATGACATCTAGGGGTAGATATCGCCACAGCGCTTGATTAAACAGTCGTGAACATATCACCATGAACTTGTCCGTAGCCTGAAGGGAAAAAGGGGTTATTTGAACAGCAGATTTAAGGATTTTATTACATTTTTTCAATTCAGTAAGTTTTACAGATAAACACATATTGGGTGATTTCATGCATCGAAATGTTCCATAGTAAGTTAAAATGTCAACACAGGTCACTAATATCGAGTATGGCCACACATGGCATGATCGTGTGTTCAAGACTTCACGCCACCATAATGCCCAAAGAATGTCAATGGGCAGAGCTTCCCACTCATCGATCAGAGCCTGAGGCTAACTCCTGTATAGTTTGAGGAAGATTATCCCTGTAATTGAATGGCTCCGGCCTAAGCATCCCGGCATGCTCGATAGGGTTTCATATCAGGGGAGCAAGCACGCCCATGTACTGCTCCACCACTCTTCCTCAAGAAATTGTCTCACTACAAGCTGCCTGTGCGGCGTGGCATTGTCGTCCTGCAGCCGAAAATTGTTTGCACTAAACCTTCTTGCATTTGGCAGGCAGTTGGTTTTGTTACAGGTACAGTAACACGACGGCGTTCATGTTTCGATCTGGCCCCACCAGTGACGTTTTCCTTCCATAATGATCCGACCCCTACCATCACTGAGCCGCCACCCCCCCTTGAAAAGATGCCTGACTACCCAATCATCTCGAGGTTCTCGCTCGCCACGTAATCGACGACCCCTTTGTCTTTCCCCATCTTGACGGTCGAGGATGTAATAAAGACAACATGTCGCGAGTGTCCAAGCTGTATCTTACTGTGCTTCCTTGCCCTGAATAATTGAGCACGCTGTGGTGAATAGCTTAGGCGTGGACATTTGGGTCTTTGTCTTGCTCGGTATAACCATAATGAAAGCAATCTCCGATTATTTTAGTTTGGCGGGAAACGTTGATTCCTAGTGTCTTCTCCACACCAGACGAAGACAGGTCTTGGAATTTTCCGTCTCTACGGCACAGATTAGGCATTCGCGATAATCCGTCTGGTATTCAATCGTGGTCACCCTGGAGTTTTTCGTGGCCCTCAATGACCACCTGTCGTGATGTCCGACGGATTTTAACAGCTACTCTTCGATTTCCCCGAGGAATCAGCGACTTGTGGCTTGTTTGTACCCTTCAGGCAAGCACTCTTCGGCGTATTATTGACAATGCCGTTGGAACCTCTGCATAGCCTATGGAACCTCTATTGGTCAGTTTTTGTTGTACTTGAAAGGTAACAGCCAGCTCTGAAAAACGTGGGCTGGTTGCACACAGGCTTGGAGGAGGGAACTGAACTAACACCAGAACGTCTGCCTCTTCTCTAGCTCCCAACAAAAGGCATTGTTATGTAATTCAAAATTATGCAATGAATTCACTTCACATGGGTAGTGGGGACATTTTATAGAAAAAAAATGGTGCTGTAATAACCATCGAATTTCTTTTAGTTATCGAATTACTTTAGTCCATCCGAATACGTTTAGAGTATTATAGGTCCAGCTATCATGTCAGTTGATTTTAGAAACATAACTCAAAATATTTCAGTACCCCTGAATTGGCCTAATTAGAAATGGTAATATGCTTAATAGTTTATCGTGATATATATCTGATACTTGCAGTAATGCAATGATTTGCATTACCATTTGCATGGTACTAGTATACAGGGCTGATTCACAAAGAAGTTACTCATTTTTGTGTGGTGTCGGGAAAATCTTAAAACCGAAGTCATTGTTAACGTAATATAAATTTCCATTGGAAAGATTAATTTCTGAAGGTCTAAATTAAAAAATGAAATTTGTAATTTGCTCATGCCAAACGCAAGTTTTTCATTTAATAAAATCACCCCATTTTCCTGGCCCTGTACACAGCTGGGGAACTTTTCATCAGTTTCTATTCAGGCCAAATCAATAAAGCGTGCAGGTGCGTAAATTTCTTTGGCACATGGGGGGGGGGGGGGGCGGGGGATGAGGTTGATGATGAATATTTAGCATGAGGGGGGGGGTAACTGGTTTTGCTGAAGAGCGGTCTATTACTAGACTAAAAATTGCCCCATTAGAGCTTATAAATCCTTAAATGTATGTAATTAGAACAAAATGCGTGCGAAGCGCGCCAAAAAATTTACCATTTTTAAAACTATTATGGGTTAAAATATGAAGGTTATTTTTGGGTCTCAAAAACACATGACGGGCATACATGGGGGATTATTGTATTGACCATCACCCCTCATCAAACTTATTGCGGGATATATCCCCCCCACAATCCCCCGGGATTTACGCTATGAAAGCGTGAACAAGGAAGGTCCATCGTTTGACAACTTTTATTGTCAATGAAGGCGCGCCCAAAAATTTACCATTTTTAATACTATTTGGTAAAATATGACGTTAGTTTGGTCAAAAAAACACAAATGAACGGGCATCAACATGGGGGATGATCGTATTGACCATCCCCCTTATCAAAATATTGGGGGATATATTCCCCCCATCCCCCGGGGATTTACGCTTATGAAAGCTGTGAAACAAGACAGGTCCATGAGTTGCAACGGGATTCTCAAATGAAGTTTGATTTTATATACTCATACTCAAGAAACGTAAGTCAAAATTGATTAAGTTCATCCTTTCTATTCATCAAGCAGGTTAATATTACTATTTTGCCATTATGTTTGTTCAAGAACTTGCAAAAAAAACATGCATGAAGTTTTTCTTCTGCGAGAAGTATCCCAAGAGGGAAATAGTGCTAGAGAATGAGAGTCCGATATCATTTAAACTTTTCACATTTTTAAAATTTTGCTCGTGATTGATGGAATATGAGTATAGTATAAAAGTTAAAACTTCATTTGGAAAATGAAAGTTTGCAAACCAATGAAGGCTTTCTTGTTCATGCTGTATTTTAACGCAAATATTAGCACATTTTTTTGAAGAGCGCCCCAATTTTCAAAAAATGAGATTTTTGCACGGTTGCTGTGGTAACTGGCTAGTAAACTTACCTGTGAATGGTTAAGCTCTAACCTGTCTATGTATCGCAACCGAAGGACATTTGTGTAACTAGAATAAATTGATTATGGGATCCCGATAATAATTCAACGGCTGGCTGGAAAACGGCCTCCAATATGAAAGAGCCGGGGAATTAGCGCCATGTACGTATCTACGCTCATCTATTAAAGGTGTGTATTGGTTCGGCAAGTCAAGTTAGAAGGTCATTTTTGAGGTGGCCAATATTTCATCATGGACGCACTCAAACTTAACATTTCCAGCTCGGTCGTTAAGTTCAATCAGGATCCCAATCTAATTACAAAACTCGCTCATTTTTATGATGAAATACGCATTTGTTAGCATTCTTGATTGCAGGTATTTTAGACAGTTACCAACATAGCCTGTGACAAAAAATATCAAATTTGAAAATTGGGGACGATCTTCAACCAAAGTGCTTAATTATTGCCTTAATTTGGTGTTAAAAGAAAGTAAATATAAAGGTACCCAGATGTATCAGTCCAGAAAAATGGGTGGTTTTTTTTTTTATTAAAATGATTATAACTTGAGTTTGGCACGAGCAAATTCGAAATTATTATTTAATTAGACATTCGGAAAATGTGTCTTCTAATCGACATGTTAGTACGGGAAACCTTACAGAGTTCTTGCTTAAAACTACAACAAAAATGACTAAACTTCTTTTTAAAATCACCCTGTATGCTATGTAGGACCCTGTCGATGAGACACTGTAGGGGATCTGGTTTTGGTATAGGGCCCTTGCACAGAGCTAACTTATGTTGATTCATGGACGTTTTGTTTGCCCTCCAGATCAAACCAAGCATGAGAAGAATACAATACATGCACCTGGTTCACCTGAAACATTTCAGTTATTTTCTGAGGTGATTCCTTTGTATCTCGGCGGCTTGGGGGTTTTCTGGAGGAAGGGTCTGGCCAGATAACCTATGGACCTGCCGTGCAAGCGCCCTATAAAACATCGGTTTACATTATTAGGACGATTTTTGCAGTATACAATCATGAGGCATCATGGAGTACTTTTTCAAATTAACACGTAATCGTGATGATGGTATAGAATAATATTTAATGATCAAAATTATAATGCAGGAGGATTTAAAGGAGCGAGGATTACCATGATGGATTACTGGGGCACACGGTACGTATTAAATATCCCACCCCGGATTGTAATCATGTGGACGCCACTTGACGATGGGGCCATTTGTAGGTCCATACAGTATTTTTTTGTCTGGTGTGATATACCGGTGAATCTTGTATATTAACGTTTACAAATTCCTGCGAGTTTTCCAGAATCGTATCCATATTACTTAGTGTATAACCCGCAAGGATCCAAATATATATCAAACTGGCAAAGTACCCCACCCGGTAACCATTGGGGAACACAGCCACAACTGACTGCGAGGGTCAGAGGTTAATCGGGGTCACAGGGGTCCATTGTTTCAGAAAAAAATACAGCTCTAGATTGCACTATTACAGGTGAGTGGTGCTCATGAAATCTGAGGTCACCTGGGGTAACGGGGTAAAATATGATTTTAACAAAAGTCATGATATTCCCACATATTAAGTAGCGGGATAAGTAGCAGGTTACTGGACAATTACCAACACACCCGTGCTAACAAATCCATGAAAACAATTGACAAAATTGGGAGGCATCTTTCAAACATGTGATATTATTGCTTTAATCGAATCCGTAGAGGACAGGTGAAAAATTAATTCTATGGCGCATTGCAATGTGAAGCCCTCTCCTGAGTATCGCCGTTTTGATATTTTTAAACAAATTTATTAGCTTCTTAAGTTATTTTAGGAAAAATATAGTCTGCGAAACAATTGTCAAAGATACTTACTGCGCATTCGTTCCATTAGAGAATCAGGGCCCGTCAAATAAGCCATTCATGCGGACTTGTAGTGAGATACGAATGGTAATCGCGCAAACCATCGCCCGCAGCGAACACACCACTGCGAGTGCCAAATTGTGTTAAAACGTTTTTCCTATGTAGTGTGAAAGGCGCACTAGAGAGATTGCGATTTCTTAGTTCCGTATTGAAATGAAGTGTTGACACAATTTGGCCCCTCGACCGGACCATCTAAGGTCGGAACCCTCAGTCAAACATCTGGTTGTATCCGTGTGCCACGAGCTATTGAGTCGAATGGAATAAAGCGCTCATCCGTGTATACATTGCCTTATTCCGTTGAACAGCATCTGCAACACGAAGGGGGAGTGTCAGTAACAATAAACTGTGAGTTATTCACCACAACGGTAAGGCGAAGAGGACTTTCCATAAAAAAAAAAGCATGATTCACGATTTGATGTTAAAACTTTCGTATTTCGTATTAGATGTTGTTTTATAAATATTATGGCATTTTCGACTGCACAAGGAAGAACGGAAATGGCCAATAAATGTTGTTTATCTCATTTGGACGGATTAGATGGGGACTATATCAACCGCACGAAACACCAAATGGTGATCGACTTGAAAAGCTTGGGTGTTACAGCTGATTCTGTTACCAGTTCCTTTCTAACTAAACCTTTCCTACACATTTACACCTAGTAAGGGTTTTTGTACAAGAATCCATGTTTTGTAGGCAAAAAGATGTACGACCCGCAAACTATTGACGGCTAGTGGACAATAAGGAACCAAATCCCAAAAGCCCAGTTATGGTGGGACGACGGCGAACCGATATGGGTGACGAATCAGAGACAGGATTTAAAAGCGGTCTTTTGTGTTTTCCAATATCCAGAATGGATATCATGATTCGAGGGTATATCCGACATACCGATTAACCAAAAAAATACGATAGAGATTTAACAAGCACAAGGACGTTGGTCGATATGGTGTGTACCATTACTTGCAAACAAGTTCAATAATCTTGGTGTATTGTACTTTGCAACACTGGGACCGTGCGGGGCACACGTAGGGCCTGCAGATCACAGAACATTAAATCCTGCAATTCAGGAAAGTGATGACACCATAGGTTATTTGATCGAGCGGTTAGAGGCTATTGGTATGTTGGACAAAGGAAATATCATCATGACAGGTGATCTGGGTTTTATGGGACGCTGTATCCAATGACAAAACTCATTCGCCTTGATATATTATAGATCGCAATGTATATTATTATGACAATACAACCCATTTATGGAATTGGCCGAAAAATGGTAAGGTTAAATTTCAATATAAGCCTTCAAGCAATGCCGTTTTAGGCTATAGCCAATTGAAAATATCAATTATCCCAGTAAATCACCATTAAATTCAATGTTTGAACTGAAAGAATCGTTAACTTTACCAACTATGACCGATATTTAGGCTTTACTTTATCATGGTTGAATAGTCAAAGGTTATGGGGGGAAACCCGGTACAAAAACAATAAGGTTTATACATAATAATGACATACGGTTTTATATAAACATCTCCAGGTCAAAAAGAATCCCCTCCCCGTTGTTATGGCATAATTTACTATGTTTATTTGATTTATGTAAATTATAAAAATTCTAGCGTGGCTTAACATTTGCATTCCAAATCATTTATAGTCAGGGACGATAAGAGACAATTGAGCCGTATGTTAGAGGGTTGTCAATCAGCGCGGCGTGGACTGCTGACTGCTTGAAGTGTTTTGTAGTTATGGGCGTGGCATGTTCGAACAAAATATGATTAAAATGGCAAAAATGCCTATTTGAGTCGAGATTTCGACTCACGGGACCATTAATTCACGTTAGTTAAAACTTTGTTTTGTAATACGTTTTTAAAGTCACAGAAAATTCTTCCAAATTACGGTAGACGCGCAATTGCTTCGCCTTATTTTGTCATTGATTATAGCACAAGGACGGAATGGACGGCGGTCGGAGTTCCGGAAAGGTATAGTCGTGTCACAGACTGCGAAAGCATATTATCTAAATTAGTACTGCGCGAGCAGATTAACGTCATAGCGAAAGTATGCAAATGGAAATAAATCTCAATATCTCGGAAACGAAGGGATTCTATGGAGATTTTGAATAATAGGGTCCGTTACTATGTTCTGTTTGAGTAATTGGGTCTGAACTATAGAACCTAGCGAGGGGGAAAATTGAACGTTTTTTCGGGTACTTCGAAAAGTGAACCGCAAATCGCTAGGGCACGATCCTTTCCCACAATGCCTTTCGGTATTTTCCAGGCTTGAGATTTCAAATGTGGTTTCAATTTACGCCAACTTTTTGTGTCAATTGTTAGAAAACAGGATATACGTACTACCGGACCGCCGTAGGACGGAATGTGAGCTAAATGAGGGGCCCAGGGTCCAATAAAATATATCAAAATACATCAATATGTAAAATAAACTTAATTAATTACAACTAACTCTCTATAGTAAGAGTACATTATCGCATTCAAAACATATTAAAATTGATAAATTAGCAGCTGTAAGTCGAACAAACAGTATATTTAATTACCCAAAGGATAACTAAACAAACTCAATATACAAAACTGATTAAACTGATAAATAGGCACAAACAATGGTTCGTTTAAAGAGGGAATTGGGAATTATATTACCTACAATCAAAACTCGCTGAAAAGCATATTAAAAAAACATCGTAAGATTTACTCAACTAAATGTGAGTAGTTCAAAAAAACAATAGTTGTATACAATAAAACACTATAGGGACAAAATTAATGATATAAGCTCTCTAGTATTAAAACTTTAACAAAAAATCGGAAAATTCATTAAAAAAAGAAAAAACCTAAAAAATTAAAAAAAAAAAAAAAAAATAAAAATATTACAAATATACAAAGAACTTATTGCTATTAATTGAGTTTATACAGGAATTTCAAAAAGAACAAAAAAAAAATTACACATTTAAAGGCCTGTTTTTAAGAAACTGAAGCTGCTGGTCGGCAGGGACATTTCAAATTCGTTTGAAAACTATTCCACGCTTTAGCCCCCTGAATAGGAAAGAACGTATTTTCCTTACTCCACTTACTAGGGTTGTATTTAGAGCAATATACCTGGCGAGCCACCTCTGGTATTGTAACCATGAGTGTTCCTAACCAGCATCATCAAGATTATCAGGGCTATCAGGGGCAAGGAATTTAAAGACAACGAACACATTAAGGGGGGGGTCCTGTTACGATCATGTTCTTAAAAGCTTCCAGCAGAGCTCTGTTCTAACAAACTGAAGATGATGTGCGAAAGGAACTTTGAGGATGGCTCTCCCCGCCGGTTTGAAGACGTTTATCTGAACTGGCCCAATTGAATAATTGCAGTTCCCCAAAACAGCATCACTTTAAAATTGTTCAAGTTAAATGTACCTTATCTTAAGACCACGATATGGACACAATAGTGTTATTAGGCCTCCATTTTTCTGATTAAACTTTTAAACATATTATTTTCTAAATTTATTGAGAAGAGATTTCTCACTGGAAAAGTAAAATGTTTACTATAAAAGGAGAAAGGGGAATACCCCTAGTTTCTTTTGCTTAAGGCACGTGTTTAGATTGACACAATAGGGGAAGTGGGGAATCCCCAAGGATGCTAAACTTAGAAGCTTGTTTATGCTTTAAAAGTCAAAAGACATTGCAAGATCTGGGAATCCCCCATAGAGTTATATCTATGAGTGAGTGTTAATTCGGGGATGAATTCTGATGTCAGCTAGTGTAAGGTTATGTTTATGCATGAGGATGATGTAATGAAGATTGTAGAAACAGGGTATTTCACTTCTGTGAGTAGTTAAATCACTGGAAGGACTCTCTGCCTGCATCCACTACTAACAAGTTGCTAGCTAGAAGATAGCTAGTTTTACTCTGCTTAAGGAGCAGACATCATATACCTAGTGCCAGGATACTAGTAACTTCCATGTGAGCAGAGGTGCTCTGTAATTATTC
>JAMKCH010084892.1:0-48534 GCA_023653785.1 Ophioderma brevispina | reverse complement strand
CTACCTCCTATTCAAGTCTCCATTTTAGATAGACCAAAAATATAGTTTTTTGCGAAGTTTTTAGACGTGCCATTCTTTGGGAAGTCACAACACAGGTGACAAACTTTTTTTGCTTCCCACGACCAAACAACCAATCTAAGCGAATGTTGGGTTTTTGTCCAACTAATAAAAATATGTTTTCACTTTCGCTAGATTAGTTTGGTGAAATGGGAGGGCAATGAGTTTGGTCACGTGACTCCTGAAGAATTGGCCCTTCAGCTATGCAACTGAGAAGCTCACCTTTTACTCTGTCCAAAAAAAATGTGGTTTGATTTTTTTTGGATGAAAACGTGGTAAATTGTGAACTATTTCCATACATGTGGCATACAAAAAAGTGGTTCCATAATGAGGATTTAATGAACTGCACAATAAACGCCTGTCTCAACAAACATGGTACAATCAGAAAAAACATTGGTTAAATATGAAATTTCAAAATTAGTCCATTCTTACTGCATAATATTAAGAACAGACACCAGGCTTGTCAGATGGGGTTTGGTTTCCATCTCATTTGCTTTTGTCAATCCAGAGATCTAATCAATTTAGTGTGACATACCAACATCGATTTGTGCCACTTTTATGCATGGCATAGTTGGCGTTCGCCCAGTTTGACAATGCTGCCTTGAAGCTCACAAAAGATTGCAACTACATTACAGACCTCGGATTAAAGTAAACAAAGGAAGTCTAGTTTAATCTGACACACAAGTTTTTAATGTCAACATAATCAGTTCAATGATAATATCTTTTCATAAATATAAACAATGCAAATATTTATTGCAACTTCAATGAAATGGACTTTGAATTTAATTCAAAATTGGTATCTCTGTTAAAATCATGCCAGAAGGAATGAACATTGAACCAAAATAAACACTCCAAATCCAAAGAATGGTTTTAAAAGTATTGCACTATCTTGTGCATTTACTAATTGTTAAGTCAATAAAACTGGAATTGGCAAGCAAAGTATCAAAAGTGTTTGTAGGAATTTGCGTTTCATGATACTTTAAGACATAAAACTCTCCTCCAGGTTGCCGTACGCCATCTGTACGCTTATGTTTCTCTTCTAACACACAACAGTATGTCAATGTTATTCACTTTATTTAACCCAGAACTTATACCGATCGTGACTTTCCTCATTACGTAACGTTTTCGTAATCTTTTCGAGTTTCTTTATGAAGTTAATCCCTTTTTAAAGAGTTTTATATCTGTCAAGTGTGAATAACTTTGTTGAACTAATTCGTTCACCGTTTTCACTCAACCGAAAGTGGCACAAACTCGATTTTGTGTCGCAGTAAAACGGAATATCTCTCGATTGAAACAAGCCAAATGGGATAAACAAAAAATCCTGAAAGCTGGTATTTCTCTTTAATGTGATGTACAAGCCGACGTACTTTGTTGAGATATAATATTTAAAAAATCGGTTTTTGATTGTACCATTTTTTTTTTTTAGACAGGCGTACAACAAATATGCATTTCAGATATCAATCGAGTGCAGCTACTTTAAATGCAGGAAATTTTCAGACAGTTTTTTTTTTTTGTTATCACTTGCCTGCAAGACACAACTTTCCATGTGAATTTTAAAAAATGAATAGGATTCGATTTTGCACCAGCTGGTGATCCCTTTTTAAGACAGACTTTTTTCTAGCTTAAACCAAAGGAAATTTTACCGATTTATTCAAGGATTACAAAATCAAGATGACCCAAAAACATCTTGTCCGATTCTGACTGCATTACCAACTCCTTTTTAATCACAAAGCCATATGTGATGTGATCACACAAAAATGATTCGAAGTCGCCAAATATTGGATTTAAGGGTTGTAAATTTAAATATTTCATAACCATCAACAATGATGCTTCCAGGAAATTATATCTTTCAGACATGTATGACTTCAAGGGCATTGGCACAAATCAATCACTACAATCACTCTTTAATCAATCAATGAAATCTACTATGTGGATAACTTTGGGCTAAACTGAACTATTTTTGGTTCAGGATGTATGAGCAAAAATGCGCCCCATTTGATCAATTCTAGTTTTACGACATTCTTTTAAAAGGTTGTAGTGCATACCTAAAAAAGCTCACCATCAATATATCAAGTGAGTATTCAGTATTCGGTGAGCAATAAGAACATCTACCACTGCAATGTACAACAAACAAGCGCGGTTCACCGCCGGTGTGATTTCGTGGCGCATGTAGTTTGGTGGGTTGTGACTCGTGGTTCTTTCGAGCCCGTTTTTTGGGATGACCCTTTAATGGTAATATAAATGAAGGGAATGACTAATGAATTGGTAAATGATGCAAGGCCCTTTAAAAGATAAAATGAAAGATGGTCCTTTAATTTGTAACGATTGAATGCTCTGGTAGGCCAATTGGTAAAGTTCTGTGATTGCATTCCAACATCGGGCTACACACGGGTAACACACAGCCGTCCATTGATTTACGTTGCACCCTCTTATGCAAACCGATGGCAATGGCCTACGTATTTTGGGTTATCAGGGGGAGAACGGTGGTTATCGTGAATCTACCTCTCAGAACCTTTTCTCTGGCATTTGATCACTCAATTGTGGTTATGGAACCCTAGATTTTTTAATGAATCACTATTGGGTTCAACTGAAATCTTGCTCATCGAGCGTAACAAGTTGGTAATTACCTCGCCCATTTGTCCCCTACCCAAATTTGTCCACCCCGGTCCCCTTTAGACAAGACCTATTTGTATGGATTTGTTCCACGATCCAAAAATGAAATCTTCCAATTAGAGGAGTTACAAAATCACTCTCCTACAATGCAAGGAGAGCAATCAAATCACTAAAAGGAGAGCTGTAAGGTACGCTTCTCTTAAAATACCATGTTTAACTTATTTTGGGGCGTTTCCAACTAGTTTTTAAAAATGGGGGTTAAAAAATTCTATTATTCACCATATAGAACAAAATTAACGGATCGCGACATCCTCAAAGTCCATTTTTCTTGAAAGTGGGTGATATTTTTGCAAATCGTCACTAAAGTTGACATGTCCAATGATTTTTTCATACTGTCACTAAATAAGGGTGGGCCCCCCAGCAAGGCTCATTTAAAAGGTCTTTTAGGGCTGGCAGTCAGGAACAAACTTTTAAATAATACCAAGTTTATAATTTTATTTGTACGGGCTCAACTTGAGTTAAAGACAAATTGTCCCATATTGTTTTGGGAGTTTGGTTCATTTTTTTGTGATCCCCGATTGTTTTCCAGAAAGAAACTCTTGTTGAGCTTGATTCCATTCCAACCGCGGCTCAGAAGTCCTTCCCAAGTACCTTTTTCGCCTACAAATTCGTTCTTCCGTGCCACCGGAACCCTCATAGCATAACAAACAACCTATCTCTCATAAGGGCCGGCACAACAAACGCCCCTGTACATTGATCGAGAGCCTGCGTGCTTAAGTCTAGTGGTTTGAATGTCTAATGTATAGTTTGTGAACGCTCCAGACATGATTCTCGATTGCATGACTGCTTTCTTTGTGGTAAACAGTATTTTCAATATTTCTTCAATCATCTTCAGAAATTTCTTGGAAACCACAAAGCTGGTATCAACTGTAGGGCATTTAGATCGTACGATTGAGCGAACACGAATTGCGTGGAGGCTCCCCTAAGTCGCCAAGCGCATATTAAACAGCACGACTCGTAATATGAGACTATTTAACTGACTACGTCCCAACAGGGTATCTGCTTTGTGTTTATAAATTCCACTCGTACTTTTCGTATGTTTTCGCAACAATGATCTCTCTCTACTTCTAATGATAAATTTCTAGTAATTACATGTTTCAGTGGATATATCCAGCATTTTTTACTTATTTGTATCACTGTTGGTTTTTGGGTCATTGGTAAGATTTACCAAGATAGGCGCAACTTGGGCAGGTAACCGGGGACGGTACTGAGTCTAGGATTTGAAGTTGAGACGGAGTGAGTGAGTCTAGGCAAGGATGTTTGATTTGTCGGGGCTAGTAACGGGGCTAGGAATATCGGACTATGCATCTCCATTTCATGTTTTATTTTCTTTTTGACTGACAATTTTCAAATTCATGTGCAGTGCTAACATTGAGTTTGTGTAAGTTTGTGTACCGTTCGTGACCTTGTACTCTTGCGTACTAGCTGGCATGTCTGTGTTGATACACTTGACCGTTGTTACCTTCCCGGCGACAAAAGAAAGAAAATGGAGTCATCACGCATTTACCAGTCGGTAATATGGTTTTGCGCGCAAAGGATTATGGGGGCTGGCCTCCTAGTGCTGTTATCCAGGCCCAGATCCACAGGTTTGACTTCACTTGTAATAGATCACAAGTTAGATTTTACCGAGCTTCAATTTCCCCTGTACCTTTCACAACACTTTTCACAACATCGATTAAGTTTTTAGATGAGGTTTGGAGCTGATATCGATTCAGATAAATTTATCATACCACTGATAAAATGCTTTTCCAATTCCGACATTAGAACTGCTTTGTAGTCCCGTATATTGATTGATCCAGTCTAGGGATGAAATATTAATTCGCGATGCACCGCGAGTGCAACAGGCTGAACCAAGGTTTGACCCCATACAAAGTGTCTCTTTTATTTTTTAGAACAATTTTTAAGCATTGGCGACACAATTTTGAATTTGACAACTGATATAAGGGAGGGACAGGCAAGAACTATCATCTTCTGCAAAAATCAGACAAATCCATTGCCGGAATCTTGCCATACGAGGCCTACAAAGGTTCCTGATGTGTTGTTTATAGCCGCCCTCTTATATGCCCATTCCTCACATATAAAGACCGTCGAAAACTAGATTTTTTTTAAATCACATATTTGCCCCGCAATGAAATTTTGTTAAAATTACAAAATGAGAACAGAATGTATTAAGAATGTAGTTAGTGGACTAAAATATTCCAAATCAGTGGTCAAAACTGTGTCGCCTTCAATCACTTTGTTTTTATTCCTGGTTTGTCATAATTTATGGGACTATCAAACAGCTGTGGTATGCGCATTTATTTTGGGGGTGCATTGACTTTACATAAGTGGACTTTTTTTCAGTTACCAGTTTACCATATGCCCCTAAAATGGTCTTTTTGAGCATCATCGCCAAAAAGTGGACTTTCGGTCAAATTTTCTCTAAAACTTTTGGACCTTTTATCAAAAAGTCAGCAAAAAGTTGGACCCTTTTCCCCTTTTTGTGGAATTTGGGGTAACCACAGCCCTCCTGCTTACTGATGGAGTGCAAAGATTCCATTTCAAGATGGTCATCATGCGATTGTTTTCATAGTCCGTATTTGATTTTAGTAATTGAGTACATTTTTTGGTCTATGTTAGTCAGCAATGTCCTATAGGAAGAAAAAATATATCATATCAAAAAGTCTCCACTGAGAGAGTGTAAATATTCCATTTAACGATGTTTATATCGTGCTGAATAAGGGATACTAATAAATGTACATTAATTAATATTGACGCTGTAGTAACGTAAATCCCATTCTATTATCTACAATGCATACATAAACAACCTACTAGTTACTAACGTTTGTAATATTTTAGCCCCAAGTATTATCATGACTGACTCCCACATTGTAGAAAAACCTGCACTAGATTGAATTTCAGTAGTCCAATATTGACAATTGAAAAGAGTGTTCTCTGTGGTTAGGGAGCGCAGCCCCCTGGTTAGGGTATTCGCCTTTGATGCAGGGGGTCCCCGGTTCGAGTTCGGTGAGGTCACTTGCTGGGATTTATTCAGGTACTAAATTCTGGATTAATATTCAGGTTTTACTAATTCTGGATTTGATTTGTATAAACTATTGATAAAAAGAAATTGAATTCCGTGTTTCATTTGGGAATGAACCATGAGAATACCCAGTCCTTCGGAGGGGATGTTACGCTGTCGGTCCCATGTACAGGATATTCACACCTGTATGTAATCGCAGCTGTTTCAAATAAGAGTAGGGTTAAAAAAAAAACCTGGATGCTCAAGTTGTCCTGGATTCCTGGGCATTATTGGCAAGCATTGACTGAAACTGAATGATTACCTAGGCTAAATTAACTGCCCGTAGCTTCATTGTTTACTTAAACCACAACGGTGGTGGTGTGGCGGGCTCCTGGGGGGGGGGCATTTCCCCCAATTCCCCCCCCCCCCCCGAAAAAGAGTTCTGGTGATGCCACAACCCACAGCTAGGTCGTTATGGCACCATGTACAGGTCGTATCAAAATCTTGAAGTGCACAAGAGGCTCCCCCCATTTGAAAAATAGACAATGTTGAATTATGAAGTAGTCCATCAAAGACAACAGGGAAACGCACTTTGATGGTATGTAAAGAGGTACAGTCTTATTCCACTACACAAAGCTGAAGTGAAATTACTTGTTCTTTACTGCCAACAAGAAACTCAGAAGTTTAGATGGATATGGAATATCCCATAAGTTCCTCTGATCATTCATCCACCGACGACCCTGAAATCGGGATGCTTGCGAGCATTGATTGCGAAATTCACGGGCACCGTTAGAGAGCGTTATGATGCGGGTTAAAAAGAGCGGTTCAGAATTGGGATGCTACCACAACCAGATAAGGGAGAAAGCAGAGAAAACTAGGAACAGACGATGAGGAAAAGGTTCTTTGTATCTCAATCTGTTTTTTTGTGATATCTGTTTCTTTCGTCTGACAGCTTGGCTACCCACGACATTTTCTTCCGTCTTCATTTCAGAAGTTTGATGGGGTTGTCCACTAGAGTGCACATCAGTTTGAAAAACAACAATTCATGATGTCACTACCAGTTACATGATGGGCATTGATCTGAAGTTTTTGTTTCTTTTCCCTAAAGTATCTCCTTAGAAAAATATAAATCAAAGTGTAGCTTATAATTATAGCAAGGAGTGGAATTGGAAAAGCAATTAGTAACACAGTATGAAAAAGCACATTAGAATTTGTGTGCGACTCCACAACACCGCAGGATAAATCACTGTTATCATATCCAAATGCTCCTATTCCTATTCCAGGAAGAGTAGCAAAACTAATCCAAGGAACAATCCACGGAATAGCTACCAAGATGCCCAACTTCCATGACGTGAAGATCTTCCGATACAGAAATGGTTTAGTTATTAGTAGGAACCGATTCACCGCTATTGCACCCAAATTATACACAGTAGTCCCTCTACATGCATATACCATAAATCCAGTTAGGTCGCAAATCCAATGGGCCCGAGGTATAGGCCAGCCATTCTTTCCAAGTAGTCCCACGGTATACCAAATCAAGAAAAAGGAGCTGAGCAGGTCAGCTACACTTAGACTGGTTACAAAGGCATTGGTTGAAGTCTGGAGTTTAGTTGAAAATGACACAGCTACAATCATCATGGAGTTACCAATCATTCCTGTGACGGATATCAGTATGATCAGTATTGCTGTGAAGATCTGTTCCCAATAAGCTACATTGAGTCTTGGTGACTCGGTTGGTAGAGAAGTGGTTACAGCAGATGTATTGCTCTCCATTATGGCCAGAGTTGTCCAGTCAAAACTAAGGTTGACATTACTTTATCATCTGATGAAAGGAACTGGATAAAATGTCATTAAACACAATTTTTGGCTAACAGAGGCTTGAGCTGTTGTCGAGTAAACCTAAATATATAATTCTGGCAAGATTCTGTTCACGTAGTTCCTCACAGTTTTATGTTCATGTTTGAACACACTAATAGTTTCCCATATTTAATTTGAACAAAACTGAAATTAAAAGTTATTAGAAAGTGTTTGTTAAAAGAAGGGATTCGCTTCAAAATAGATCATCCTTTACACAGTGTTCTGATGAATAATAAGCTCGTGGGAGAGCGTGGTCTAGCGGTTAGGGTGCTTGCCTGTGGCGCAAATATATACCAAAAATCCCGGGTTCGAATCCCGGTGGGATCACTTCCTGGGATTTACTCGGGTGCTCAATTCTGGATTTAATCTGTATACGAGCTATTGATTAAATACAGAATACCGCTCTCCTCCATGGTTCACTTGGAATTGGGCAAATGAATCATGAAAGCATCCCGTCCTTCGGAGGGGACGTTAAGCCGTCGGTCCCATGTACAGAGAGTCACAACTGTACATGTACATCGCAGTCAGTGTCGAATAAGAGTAGGGTGTAAACCCCTGACTGTTCCCAACCTGCCCCTAGTCTAAAAAAAAGAGGGCCATGTTAGGAGCGTCCGTATCATAGATACACGCGGTCCCGGATCAGCTTACTCAGTTGAATAAATCCTGACTTCACCACAAGCCATGACTGATGACTTGTGGACACGCTAAGAAGAAGAAGCTGTACAAAATAACAATGAATACAAAACCAAGTCTTATTTTAACAATACTTCAGCTATCATCCCTTCTATACTTTTAAAAACATACACCCCTCTTTACCCCTCCTTCAAATGATGTTTTGTATCCTTGGGAAAATGGAGGAGTTGAAGACCATCCCTTGTGTGAAAATAAAGATAGACTTCAAAACTAAAACTTATTTCTTCAACAAAGAAGAAATAAATGCAACAGGGACGAAAGTGAAACCAAACAACTCAAACAAGGTAGTTATGAGAGAAAATCTCAGTCATCAGAAATGAAGTGCAAGAGTAAGCCATGCTCATATTGCTATCAGGGGTCATTGGGAGGTTAATCAGAGGGGTGTATTGAGTCATCCCACAAATGCACCAGTTTTTTGGAATTTCCACCAAAATAGGTCATATGATCCCACAAAATCCCTAGTCTTAACACATAAAAACCCAGTCTTTTACGCCCATTTTAGCCTCCATGTTAGTACTTAGGGATTTTTTTGCATGATAAATGAAATGTCTTGTTGTTCTTGAACTTTTGAACACTTTTTTATCCTAGTACTGACATGTGTTTTAGTACAGTACGGTTAGGCAGCGTGCAATGCATCATGGGATTGATTCACAAAACAACAAAACAACCCTCTGGGTAAGTGTAAGAAAACATGCCAACATCTTTGTCAAATAAGCATTGCATTTTTTTTAGTATTTTCAACGCAGTCTCATATGAATTAACATTTAAGGCATGGGTTCTGAACCTTGGGAGGATACTCGCCTATTTTGGGTGGGTGTGTGCCACCAAGCTTTCTGAACTTGGGGGCTGCGGAACTGATTTGGGGATATAAAATATAGGCCCGAGGAACTGAATATGGAGTTGTCAGAAACAAGGGTTTTGGAGCTTGATTTTATCACATTCTGAGCTATTTTAAGTAAAATATGGTCAAAAACAGATTTTTACATAAGAGGTTGGGTCTCTGGAACTTAAATAGGCTTAAATATGTGGAACTGAAAATCAGCCCGAAAATTAGTTTTTTTTTTTTTTTTTTAAATCTTATTTTATGCTGCTGTAATTTTCCTGTTCCAAATATTATCACAAATTCAATGTTTATTATCTTTCACTTGTAAATATCTATATGTATATCATAACCTCAAAACGCACCAACCAATCCAACTGTAATTTGAGAAATAGCCTTTTCTTGATGAAAATATTCTGTGAACCATAAACAAAATTGAAGGTATTGTTGAAATGTTTAAAAAGTAAAATTTTAAACTTTTAAAACTTAAAAACACATGCAATAATTACTTATTGATTCCTTGTTGAATAAGTTGCATTTTTAGAATATTTTTAATTACGTATTATCAACATAAACGGTTTTGATTCAAACACTTTATTTTGTACGAAATGAAGATAGAGTTCTATGAACTGAGATATCCAATCAATTTACATATTCTGCAATGTATAGTGTGCTTTCCAAACATGGACTAATGGATGACATATTTAATTGCATTCTTTCAATTATAACAGGGTTTAGATTTCAGCATTTTATTTTCCATGGAATCAAAACTAGGTTGAATTCTATGAACAGAACACCCTACTTACTAAAGAGACAGGCTCATTTTATATACAAAATATCAAATTTCTTCAATTTGCTCTCAAATGATTGACTAAGACCTAGTGAGAACAAAAAACTCATTTTTACTCAAAAAAAACTGTATTTATCCACAAAAGTTCTTTGAATCCAAAAACTTCAACTCTAAGGTCCGTATGCACAAAAGAGTTAGACCGGGTCTAAAGTAAGACCTGGTCTAATTGTAAATTAGTCCCACCAGAAAAGGCAACATTGACCCAGTGATCCAATTTTGATGAGGCAAAAGTTTGTTCATCATTAGATTTGGAATCACGTCAATTAGCGTGTTTCTATTGAAGATCTGCATTTTACAACCGTAATCTCTTACCGGGAAACAAGGAAAAGGGGGATAACGGTCAGTTTCTAGATAGGCGGCTGTTTACCAGTAATACTCCCTGGCTGCTGTCCATCAACCCCCATCAAACTTTGCTGGCAAATGTCGTACCACTGAGGTCAATGCAAAGCAATGTGGGTTGACTTTTTTCAACAAAATATTGCGGGACCTGCATAGTAGAAATGAGTCGATTTTGACATTTTACAGTCAAATGAGAGGTTAAATGGGTTAAAAGCTGTTAATGTTCGTGAACGTGAGAGAAGGGCTCGATGTACATGGAGCTGTACAAGCGGCGAGAAGCAATGTACGTAAGATCGAGGAGGCAAACCGCCGATTCTGCCCCTCATCTTTCTTGTCTAGCGCGTCCCACGTAGGCATATCGTCGATCGTATCACGTGGTATTATCAATTTCCGGTTCCTCGCCTGCATGCGCCGCGTCGCGGAACGGAGTGGTGTTTCTATTGGCGTTTACCGGAAAGAGACTCCGCTATTTTCCTTCCTCGAGAAGGTAAACTTGTTGCCGGGTTGATTTACCCGTACATGGTGAGGGAGGTCAATTTTCTATTGAGCACATTTAATCCCTTATTCGTCTCTTTTCCGGTAAATGGCCCAAATAGAAACACATCCTCTTGTTGCCCCTAGAAACCATCAAAACAATTCGTGCATACTCTTTTACAAGGTCATATGAGCCGACCCCAGACTATAGTTAGAGTTTGATTCTCTTTACATGCCCACTGTTTGGCCTATCTGTCACCATCTGGTTGTAGAATCAATGAGTACGGTCCCTAATGGCATTCATGTAAATAAGCAATTTAAGAGGTAAAACTTGGATCCGTATGCACAAAAGTTAGACCAGGTTTAAGTTAGACCTTGTCAAATGAAATTAGTTTTATCCAACTTTGAAATTTAATAACATTTGTTTCATAAAGTATAAACTATCAAATTTTCCTAAGTTAAAAAATGCCAAATTTCAAAAATAAACACCAAATAACTCTGTCAATGCAAAGGAAAATATAGGCTGAATTTCGTATTGTGTGCTCCTATATACAAAAATTAGAAATTTTCACAATTTTTGTAACCAAAAGAAAGATTTCTCAGCTTATCCTTACAGATGGAGTGATATTTTTGATACAAACTTACACCTTGGCCAAAATCAGAATTTCTGCCTTTTTCGAGACACTGTTATTTGCAAATCTCTCGCTTTGCACCTTTAAAAGGTAATTTGACATTAGGGGCCAAAAAAAAAAAATAGTTTTCTCAAGCCGATGAGTGGCTTGAAATTAATGCTGTATGCTGTATTTTTTTTTTTTTTTTTTTAATGTTACTCTTTGCTCGCACTAAAATATCCCTTCATGCACCCACTGAATTCACTTTCCACCTGTTCGTGTACACCTACCATGGTATCGAATTCTGCGGTCATGGCCTATTTCAACATCCAGCGATTTACCGCCTCATATCCACCATGGATTTCCCCCACAACGATTCAATTGGCAGTATCTTTAAGAGTTTTGTTCTATCAGTTTTGTGGAGGATCCATTTGGTTTATATTGCGATTTCAACTTTAACTTTAAGAATTACTGGTATCCCTCGTTCTTTCCTTTCCGAGCACACTGTAATTACCCTACGTTGCTATTGACCTATGACCCGCAAACCCTTAACTAAGTGGACGCATTGAAATACACGTAAATATATACCTGTTTGAATGCGCGATTTGAACTGAGTGCAAGATTTTGCAAGGAATCATATATCAATGGATTTCACATCGATAAAACTTAATATGTTGTATTTATGGTATGGGGGTCTTCCAATTTGGGTTTGCGATATGCACTCAACCGCCATTTTTGTTTCTTTAGTCAATGCCAGTTTCCACCCGTTCAGCCGCACACTTATACCGGAACTTCCGGTAAGTGTGCGGCTCGAAACGGGTGGCGGACGTATATTGCCATTTATGTGGTGGTTGAGTGTTTTCACTTCAGCAACCGGTGCACGAGTAAGTATCGTCTCTGCACCTCACTCAACGTAAAATATTCATTCACCGCCGAGAGTCGCAGATTGCGTGAATCGTGCATTTCACCAAGATTTCAGTTTTCAACAAAAACTTCTGAGTTCATGACTTTTTTTTTTTAAAAAAAAAATAAAAAAAGGTTCCGCCTACCCTTTTCAATTTCGGCGAAATTTAACAAACGCTCGTCGTCAGCGTTGAGACAAACCATTTTTTTTTTTTGCCGTAGAAAAAGGAGTAAAATATGACGAAAATATACCATTTGAACACTTAACTATACACTGAGAATGTGCATGTCCAGTAAACAAAAAATTGTTTCAATGCCAACACATGATTCAAATCGTCATTACCAAAGCAATACAGCATGATATCTAATTAGGCAATGAATCCGAGTACAATTTTAATTGCCATTTTCTTTGAACAGAGGCGGTTTTCAGAAACATTTAATGTATACTGCACCAATAGAATATACAATGGAGTGCCCTACTAGAGAGTACAATTCCTATTGATTACAACTTTCAATTGTGGAAAAAACAATCAGTTTGACCTTACGTTGAATATTCAAATTTCTAACAGTGAAACCCTGGTATACTGTTTTGTATGTTCTACTTGGAGATTATGATCTGAGCTGAATATTATTGAAAAAAGTGGTATCCACATGAATATACTTAAAATGAAAGAGTGAAAAATCACTCTGAAATTTCGAGTTTAATTTTAAATTAAACTCTAATCGAGTGGTTTTTAGCTCTAAAAGGCGAGAAAATGCAACCCGACACCTTCACCCGCGGTTAACAGAACTCACTCTCTTACCGAGTGGCTCAAAATGGCACTCTTTTCGAAGTGAAGCCCACTCTGAACTCTTAATCGACCGGGTTTTTGCCCTCTAAAAGAGTGAGAAAAGGCTCACTCTTTTCGGAGTGAACTAATAGCCAATCAGAACGCCGCAAATCCGTGATTATTTTCGAACAACATCGCGGATGACGGTAAGTAGACCGTCAGCCAACGGTTGAACGAAGTTGAGATTGATGAAATTAGTGAAAGAAATCATTAGAAATCTTCAGGGTGAGTATATTGTATGGTCGGTCACAGTCATAGGCATTTAAGACAAAGTGTGGAGAAGCATTAAAGGTTATTTATTATATCACTCGTACATTACGGTAGTCTGCGCCAGGCGCAAGGCCAGGCTAGGCTTACACAGGTACGAAACGCACCATCAGACATGTAACGGGCATGCATACCGTGATCATACACGTCATGCATGCCACAATCATGCATGTCGCACGGAAGTCATGCCAAAATGAGCGCCACAATATCATTAATGTCCCACGATGCTATGAATATGACCTACACATACAATATACCACCAAACAAACAAAATTCCGAAAGAATAACAACTCTATAAGAGTGACTCGTTCACTCTAAAAAGGAGTTATAGTTCAATCTTTATTTTGAGGATTCTCACTCTAAAAGATGAGTCACTCAGCTGGCTCTTATTTGGAGTGAGATGTCACTCTTTAGAGTGTTTTTCCACTCTTTCGTTTAAGAAGAGCAAGCCCATGGAAGGGTTCTCAAGTTTGGTTTGGGGGTATGACATACGTCCACTATGACGTGCCTCTGACGGCCCTCTGACAGTCTGGAAGTAGGACCTATATCTATACCTCATTTTTGCCGAAAAGAGACCCTTAGCTATACCAGAATGCATACTTGGACTCAATTTAACACAAAATTACATTGTGTTCCTGAAAATTATTTGACCTTTTTAGCATATTTTAATGTTGTGGCTCAGAATGAGGAAATGTGATGGTGTGGCTGATTTTCCAACAAAATTGACCAAAAAAAGGGTCATGGCATAGACCAAAGAGCTGAAAATGAGAACCTCATGTTTGCACAGCACTCCCTATATGGTCATTTTGTCTTGATAGGCCTTCCCATTTCTCTTCCCTCCCCCTCGTGGATAAGAAGCCCGCCCTCACATTAGTGCGTTCAGCTATCCAATGTCAACTTCAAGTAAATCTGGCAAACACTTCACGTGTGATTCATAACTTATTTTCAGAAGTGGTGAATCTTGAATAGTTATTGAAATAAATGAACATATGCTTGTGTTTTTGACATTTTACAAGACTTTTTTTTTTTTATTTAAAAAAAAACCAAGAAATTTTATAATAATTGGCTCATTCTACTACACCCATTAAAACTATCTGTCTTCAGCATTAGGAATTTCAGAAGCCTAGACGGCTGTGGGATATCAACATAGAACACCTGACCAGAATGTCCCACCACAACTTTAAAGTCGGATGTTTGCGTGCTTGATGGCACAATTGATTGGCGCCTGTTATCCAGTTGAAACCATGCGAGTATAAAGTAGCCCTATTAAGGAATTATAAGTAACAGCACAGTGACATAAGGAACAAAACACGCAGTATGGAGAAAACAATCACGAATAATTCTTTGGTGATTTCATCTGTTCCCGAGATATATGCTCCCTTTGAATGAATGGAGTACCGGAAATTCCTGAACTGATTTGTCCTCTCTAGCTTCAACGTGAGTGGTGCCGTCCACTGGAGTTGCGTTTACAAGTATTTCGATCCAGACACGTTTATTGCATCAAATGTTAAAACAGGCACAGAAATGAGCAAAATTTTTGCTTCTTGGCTCTGAAGTATCTTCTCAGGTACATGTAAATTTTTTGGGGGTGTAACTCGCAATTATGATAATGATCGGAACTGGAAACAATCCGTGCAACGAAAGAGTAAGGTATCCTCCTTCTCCAGATGCATGAGAGGCACAGTTGCCACAGACAAATGGTCTTTGTCGTACCCTATTTCACCTATACCAGTCAGCAGAAGAGGTCACTACTCTCCCCAGATACAAGCCAAGGAATGACATCAATCAGATCGAAGTTTTCCATGATATATTTCTTCTTGTATACATGGTTTTGTAATAAATATGAGCCGATTCAGAGATATAGCTCCCAGGGTATACACACTGGTTCCTCTGCAAAAGTACACCATAAATGCAGTCATTGGCAAGCCCATTTTGTCTGAGTTATGGCCAGTCATCTCTTCTGAGCATTCCCATGATGAAACGGAATCATGAAACCGCAGCAAACAGATCGTCACGCTTAAACTGGGTGCACGAATGCATTGTGGATGTCTTGAGTTTGCGAGAGAATGCTACTGCCAAAATAATCATGGAGTTGCCAACAATTCCTGCAATAGCTATCAGCACAATGAGTCCCGCTGCAAGATTTGTTCCTCGAAGAAAAATGGAAAATTTGGGTGTGGTGGTATTAGCAGAAATATTGGAATCCATTTTAAGTGGAAACTATGTGCAACAAGACTAGTTGACCCAGGGGAAAATTTTAATTAACCTCACTGACAATGTCCACTTATTGATTGAAAAGTTTTGCCCGAAGGAATCAAGCCTGCATACCGAATGGAATGTACCACCGTTACGTTACAAACAATGAGAGGACTTCACCGACCCAAAAGAACAGACGCAATTTTATATTTATTTTATGCCTGTTAGCTAAGTGATGGCATATTGCTTATAGCCTTCATTTCCCTAGTGAAACTGGAAAACAAACAAGGATTTATATATGGGTATTCCTTTTACACACTAATGACTTGAAACAAGTGCAAAGTTCATCTACCATAAAATCTGATCATACAGACGATGGATATTTTCTTTCTTGAATTCATCATCAGCATTTGACTGCATAGCAGGTGAATCATAACAAGTTCCTCCAGCCACATCGGTCATGAGCCTTTGGCTCTTTTGTTACATTTGATTTTTAGCTTAGCATGTTGTCCAGTCCCCCGGAGACACTGGACATATTTGAAGAACAGTGTTTGTTTCTGTCCAGGTTTTTCGCCTGCCGTAAAGGTGCACGAGAGATTTTGAGGCACCAAATATTGTGTCATAATATTAATTTCATATAGATTAGACCACTCATTAGATTTCTTACCTAGTATTTGGCTACAGAAATGTCTTAAAAGAGAGAAAAAAAGTGATTTGGATTTGCTTATATTTCAATATAAACAGAGGCTGAATTTTGTATTTCTTCCTATATAGCGAAATTAGAAATTTCAAAAATTTTTTTGTACCAAAGAAACTTTCTCAGCTTAATCCTTTCAGATGGGGATATTATTGATGGAAAAGCTTACAGTCAATGCCAAAAACAGTACTTCGATTTTTTTTAGGGGCACACCTGATATGGTTTTTTTTTTGGAAATTCCGTAGCACCTTTAAGAGCTCATAAGTTGGTACATACAGTGCATAGTCTTTAACAGGCTCGTCATCAGGCAGCAGAGCCTGCCCTAAGAATTTTAGTTGGACGAGTCCTGGCTCTCAAGGGTTGCAGTCCCCTGTCAGATAATAGTGGGGCATTAGTTACTCCTGATTATTCCTGATGATTCAGTACTCTCTGCCAATGAGAGAGGCGTAACTCAATTCCAGTTGCTTTAAAATGTCATATATTTCAGAATTTTTTTTTTATTTATCTCCCTGAAGACAACAATGTTAAATCCAATTGCTTATCACCTCTGGTGTGCTATGCAACAATACTTTATAGCATGTCTGCATTATGGTTGCTAGCCATTTATGCTGGTGAATCTCAGATTTATGGTACCCAGGGGCAGTGCCACAAACCTTTTTTTGGGGGGGGGGGGGGGGGGGGGCAAACAGGGGGAAAGTGATGGGGGGGAAATGTGAAATTCTTATGGGGGAATACAAAATTTTGTGATTTTTGGCCCCAAAATCGCCAAAAATCTGCCCACATCCCTCCTTTCGCTGGGGGGGTGGAAACATACCTTATAAGAATTCTACAGACTTATCCTCCACTTTTGGTAAATTACTGAGTGTCTTTAACAATATGCACATTTGAAATTTTGTTTTTTCAAAGAATAGAATTTATAGCCAGTATTGTGCATGACCCTTTGGTGTTGAATCAAAGAATATTTTTTTTTTAAATTCATGAATTTCGATGTCTGCTGCAAATTTGTCCACAGAATTTCCTATTTTAGAAATTGCTTTGAGTATCTATCAGCAACAATGACTTAAAAAAGGGTGGTCAGACTTGAAATAACTTCAATTGAGATTTTTTACTCTATCTTAATTTCATTTCCAGCTCAAAACAAGTGACCGGGTTTTAAGGGATTTACACAGGCTATAATATGGAAATTGGACACCGTCCAAATGGGGAAAGTTTAGGTGTTCTAACCTGGTTTTTGTTATAAAAAATGGATCCTACTTCTAGCTGGATGTCCTACCTTACATGGCTCTCCATGTTTGGCTCCCACGTTTGGTGCGCTTAGTTAGCCTATTAGGATGAGGAAGCCCATGTCCAGCTTAGTGCTCACAAGGTTCATGCGGCAGTGGCTTTCCCCGTCTGGCAACTTGGTTCTCTCCATTTCTTGCCCTGCAACTTGGTGCAGGAGAGATTTTGGGATGGTTTTGGGGTTTCATATTCCCCTCTTCATTAACCAATAGACAATTCGTGAACAATAGACCAAGTTAAACATGTAAATGCAGTATTTCCTTTGTCCAAAAGAATTGCATTGCTCTATTCCCCCGTATATAATAATTGATTGGTGGGAGGGGACTTGAAAAGGTAAAGAAAGGCACCACACAAAAGAAATCTAGCTCACACTTTGTGTCATTAAAAATTGTATATTTGACTCACTTAACAACAATTCTGTCTGAGATTGAAATGGGTGTCCCACTACATTGTCAACATTTTGTAAGACCACATTCATTGAGTAAACTAATCTCAATCACCGCCATCCGAGCTTCCCCTTGCTTGAGTCAAAAACATCCTAATTTGTTTCTCTTGTGCGAAGCCATAGGGTCACATTTTATAGACAAGTTCTATATGCTACATATCCTTGTAAATATCAAGCACATTATATAAAGTTAATAGATTTCCTATAGGAAAATATCCACTAAATCTCCATGGCCCTTGACTTGCTAGGGAAACATCCCAATCACCATGATTTTTGTCCTGAAAGAAAATTCAATTGTCCCACGTGAGATAATTTAAGGCAAGTATCTGATCTATTCTGTCTGAGACTGGGTTTAATTCAGTAGAACTTAAGTTTTAGACACTCTTTGAAATTGTTAATTTGAATTTCTTAGTTCCTCCCATGTAACAAGGTGAATATTTATATTCTTTCCCTGGAAGCTTGGCCAGCAGCCAGCACACACAGTGTTGAAACAAATGGCTAGACTCGAACCGGCAACCTTCCATTTACTAGCACAGCACTCTAACCAATTATGCTAACAAGTTTGAATTACTTAGTTCTCCAGTATACATCCCTTCAATTCCAATATAATAATGTAATATAATTTTTTAAATATCCAAGAATGCACTAGTATTAAGAAAGTGATGGACACCTATAGATGGTTCTATCACTCCTCTACTAACCTTGGCTGGTTAGCTAATTGGTAAGCCGTGCCAGTATCACTCTAATGAAATGACGCGTTACATATACATGAGCGTAATTTTGGTGTCAATTAACAGGACCTGAACGGTGATGTTATGCATTAGAACCCGCATTTTGACAGACGTGTTCACCTGTTTACGTCAGGTGTTCAAAGGTGTTCCAGTTCTGACCATCGCAATTTCAAATATTGCCGCATCTTTTTAATACATCATGTGTTCAAAACGATGACCCTTAGCGTTCAAGTGATGAACGTCGTGTCGTGACCATAAATACGTGTCGATAGCACAAGTTTTGAATGAAAAGAAGGTTAGAGGCTGTCAAGACAAAACCGGGCCTAATAAATTATTTGGTGTAAAGAAGTACAACGTTGTGATGAAGTCCGTCTGATTTATACCCCATTTTCTTGTGGCACCACCATGTCGGCTCGGCCCTGTCTCCCTTAGGCCTAGCCTAGTTACGTAGGCCTAGGCCCTATAGATACCTGTGGAGGCAGAATTTGATTAAAAGCTCGCAAAATAAATATCAAAGATGAAGTCAAAAGTGTCCAATCGTTGAACATACTGCTGAACAGCAGTGTTCTGAATGCATTTTACAGATTTTCTTACGGTGTTCAATTCTTGAACGCTTTGCGTTCGTCATCCCGGGTTTTTTTTTTTCTCGAGAAATCATGTGATCAAATTAGCGGCAAAGTTCTACTTGGGCGAGAATACGCTGGCACAGCTGGAAGAAAATATCCATTCAACCATTCTTAAAATTCACCAGCTTGAATCGTTAAGACTTGTGTAATCGCAGAGGATTTTATTGGGTATATAATAAGAAGAACATTTATCTATTTTGTTTTAATTTAGGGCCACATATTACTTACAATGATTCTTGTAGGCTATGATGGTCGCTCGTGGCTGTTGAATTCTAACATGCTCACTCACGTAGTGGAAGTGAAACTACCACGGAGTTCTATGATGGGACTGTATTTTTCCAATTTATCCTTTATTGTAATGTGTGAGTAGCATGGGTATAGAATTGCAATTTTGAATTGGTTTATATACATTTATCACTGTGAGTATTGTCATGACGTCTCGTAGACGTTCAGAAATACCTTTCAAACACAAATAACTGAGCCTTGTGCAAAGTGATCTGAATTTTATAAATAGAACAGATTTTAATGATCTGTACTTTGATTTGGTTCAGAATTTGATATGTCCCCAAAAAGTACATAAATCAAAATTACACAATTACAACACATTTTATAACTGAATACTTAATGTTCAAAAGAGGCGTTGCAGTTCAACGATGTATGTCCTCTTCATCTAGACTCCAAATGACAGCGCACAAGTTCATACAAACCTCCAGGTAATATATTCAAGGGAATCTTCTCAGTCCCGAAGGTAATTCTGTCCATCAGTTCAAGACGACAAGGGTAATACGTCCCTCACATATAATCCACAGATAGCAGTCCAAGATAATCCCACGATTTCTATCTGTCTATAATTTGGAATCCTATTTGATTCCCAGCACTGTCAGCTTCAAAGACGGACAGTAGAATAATTACAGCACTTGCTCACATGGAATTATATCCTGGCACTAGGTACTTTACACGTCTGCTCCTCCTCAATGCAGAGTAACACTAGCTATCTTCTAGCGACTTGTTACTATTTGATGCTCAGAGGGATGGGGTCGCTGGTCCGATGAGTAGTATTTACTACATCACAAGATATAGGTTCGCCACGTGTGGTGCATAAACAAAAATAACATGTACATCGGAGTTCGCAATAGGCAGGTAAACATAGCGCACAAAGTAACAACACTAGCGATGGACCCAACATAGCTTCAAGGCAACTCGCGCACTGAGCTCTCACTAGACATACAAAATAGATAACTTTGTGGGGGACACCAGGACTTCACAACGACGGGATCCCAATATGTTTCTGCAATTTTTGATCTCAAACATAAACAAGTTTCTACGTTTAGCATCCTTGGGAATTCCCACTTTCCCTATTGTGCAAACTAAACAGATGCACTTAGCAAAAACAGCTCTAGGGAATCCCCTTTTCTCTCTTTATAGTAAACAAAGTTCTTTTCGTGAGAAATCTTTCTCAAATAAAATTGAGAAAATAATCTTTTGATAGTTTAAATCAGAAAAATGAGGCCATATACAGTAATAATTGCAATTTTGGATTGGTTTATATTAATGCTGAGTATATTTAATGCAATTGCCTCTGTCCATGTTACTGTAATACTTCTGCCAAGGGAATTTGTAATAATATATTTTGATTTTTTCCACGTTATTATTTTCTTTTCATTTGTTGTCTTTGCTTGACATTTTCTGACAACTGCAAATACATTTTTGCTGCCATCTTGAACATCATTCAAAGTAAACCATTTTTCTCATGTTCTCATTTTTAACATTACCGTGTTCAATTGGCTATTTTAACACTTTTGAATGAACTCATTTTTGAACACCCAAATTTGAACACATTATTTATGTTTTCTCATTTTGTAACATTACATATTCTATTTTGAACATTGAGTATCTATATTGAACACCACAGTTCTACTTTTCCACTAATGTTTACTTTAAATACATTTTTACACTACTGTTCTAAATTTTAACCACTTTATTTATTAATCCCTCCTGTGTTCAAAAACTGTTACATTTGAACACCAAAATGTGTTAACTTTCTAGAACGTGTTCAGGGGTTCGAATTTAGAACACAAAAAGTTGCAAATGATGTTCTCCACAAGAACACATTGTGTTCGATCAATTTTCACATTTTGAACACATGTGATAGGTAGTAAATATGTGTTCAATTTGTTATCCAAGGGTTTTCATTTTCTTAACGTCATGAGTCCATTTCATTTAGAGTGTATAAGTTTACCGTTCGAGTTCCGGCCAAGAGCACACAGGTATTTTTCAACACTTGTGTGGCACTGCCATCTCCCGGGAAAGATATAAATGTCATCTCTCTTGAAATGGGGGTTTCAATGACATTGTAAAGCATTTGTATCAGAGACATACTGTATTGAGACACCTACTCCGTTTCCTTTTTGGTTGGAAACAGCCAATCCGTTTCTGTAGCAATCCAAGTAGGATCAACATTTTTTACACAGTTTCACGCTATAAAATTCAAGCGAATAATAAAGGTATAGATTTCCTGATAGGAAATATCCACTGGATCTATGCATATGGGCCTTGATTTGCTGAACTCTTTTTAGATAAAATAATCAAACACCATAATTTTCATCCAAAACTTGTACTACCTATGTATTTTTTTTTTTTAGTAAACAAAATTTACATGTTTTTTTTATTTTGGACGAACCACATCTCTACTTAGAACTTCTTTTGTCCGCACAAAATGTTTGACCGGTTTTAGAAATATATTCGCAAATAAGGTAAAACAATGTAATGTTCATCATGTTGAGTATTGACGCATAAATTAAATATAATAGAGAGAACCCTTTCTAGAGTTCCAATGCGTAGGCAATCAGAATAAAGAAACAGGTCCTTTTCCTGTGTATTTTTGGAGTTATAATAGCAGTTACAGTCAATGCAAACTCATCCTACTTTAACATTGAGAAAATCGATCAATTAAGTACAAAATTTATCGATCTGATGCAATGTTTTCTAGCCTCTTGGCTGTCATATCCTTTGGACAAGATTGGTTTGAAACTTCTTGTATAATCTGATACAAACACCTTGGTAGGCTAATAACTAAAATCCAGCTAAAACTATTTACTCAAACTTCACTATGTCTTTGCATTCTTACCAATTGACCGAGCTTCACATTTTGATAGTACTGCTAGTTTGTTTCTTTTTTACCATTGCTTTCCCTTTTGAAGTTATTCATGCAAAATGGATTTTTTTTCTTCATATTTTTTAAAATCATTGATAGTGCCTTTAACCACATTAATCCTCTGTACTACATTTTAACCGCTTACACTAATAAACAACAAAATTCCTTATTTTCATCATCAAGAACCTTTAAAGCAGAGGCTTTGGGATATCAGCATAGGAACACCTAACCATTGCCCCAACACTAGTCTAAGTCAGATGCTTGCGAGAATGATGAGAAATTGAAAGCACAATTGGCGTGTTATAATTCGGGCATAGAAGAGGACGTGTTTGCTTGGGTAAATGAGTACACAATTAATAAAGGAACAAAACAAGAATTAATTGAGCAAACAATTGAAAAAGGGTCTTGGGATTTCAATCTGCTTTTGAGATATTCGCTCCCTTTGATTAGCGATTGTGGAGATTCGAGCACTTTTTTCATCTTTACATCGTTGTCACGCTGGCTCATCGCGAGAGTCTGATATCATTATTCAAATTGGCATGTTATCTCATCTTCATTTATAATGGGTGAAGTAAATTGAGATCATCTGTTTCTCCTGTCCTGGAAGTACTTCCTTAGATAAAGATAAATCTGTGTGTAACTTGCAATGATGACAACAAGGGAACTGGAAAACCTGCCTAGCGCTATTAAAATAGTAAATGTACCTGCATGCTTGTGAGAGTGAACGATGCCACACAACGAAAGATGGTTGTCATAACCAAATGCGCCCACGCCCTTCAGTAGCAAATGGAGATAATGCCACCTGGTACGAGCCATGGAATAGCAATCAAGGTTCACAGCTTTCCACGACATGAATATTCTTCTTGTATAGTGATGGTTTCGTTATAAGTACAAGTCGATTGACCGCTATAGCCGCTAGAGTATACACGCTGATGCCTCGGCAAATATATATAACAAACCCAGTTAGGTCACAAATCCAGGATGCCCTCGGTATAGGCCAGCCATTTTTGCCAGTAATCCAACGATATACCAATCATAAGATAGACGTCAGCAGATCTTATATACCTAAACTGGCTACCGAATGCATTAGTTGATGTTGCAGCGTTGAGAGAATGCACTGCCAAAATGATCAGAGAGTTGCCGACAATTCCTGTGATAGCTATCGCCCTATGAGGTACCGCTGTAAGACCTGTTCCCAGTAGTTAACATTGAGTCTTGTTGAAGCAAAGTGGTAAGGTTATCAAATATTGTAATCCATTCTAACAAATTCTGACAAAGAGTATTCCTGTTCACAAGAACGATAAGATCTTAGGTGTGGTTATTAATGAAAATTTAACCTAACGCGTGACTCATTAGATGAAGCATGCGGATGACTGACAAGAAAATACTTTATTGAGGAACTAACAGGCCTGTACTCTAGTTTGTCTATACTCAGTTTGTCTATACTTATGCTTGTTAGTCCTTGGTGATTGCAAACCACCTTTGAAATATTTTTTACTTTCCATGTGATGAAACTGAAATCACAACATTAAATTGCATCTTTACAGGGGCCATCCATTTTTAAATCTTTTCAAAGCAATCCAGTCCTTGGGAAGTGTAACATGCGCATTGAATCATTCTTTTGTTAAATTTGATAATACGACCAGGAGGGGTCGAAGAGAAAATGCCAAGTATGGTATCATTTCAGGCTCTCTGGTATGGGTTCACAAAGTGACAAAAACCTGGTATATAAAGGGGCATGCTTTTCCTAATTTTCTTAAAAATGTTCAAAATGCTAATTTTTCATTGTTTTGAGAATATTTGTTTGAAAACTGTAGATAATTTTGAACAGAAATCGTTTTCAAAATCCGAACATTAATTTGTTTCTCCATTGATAAAATGCGTCAATTTTAGGTAAGCTCGCAGAATTCCGGGCTGCACATCCAACCCACACCAACTCAAGAACCTCACTCTGGAATATTGCCACTTTAATTTTGACCCTCCCTGTTTTCCAACAAATGTTTTTTGTACCTATCTTTTGAAAATAAGCAATTAAAAATAGGAACTTCCCTACGGAATACCAAAGTTTATTAAAGTTATCAAACTCAATTATTCCCTATCTGGAGCCCTTTATGCATAGGAAGTCAACAACAACAATACACTCAATAGGGACAGAGCTAGTGAATAAAATTATCAAACTGAAGTAGAACTATTGATAAGGAACTCAAACTCTGCATTTGCGCAAGGTTAAAAAGTTCCTTCTATTCCTGGTTCCAGTATAATGTGGAACAAATTTGTTTGAGATAATAGCTGATTGTAATCTTATGTTATCCTTATCTGCAGTGCATAACCAGCTTTTTTAAGGGGGGCACATAATTCTTCATGGGGGGGCAAGGCATATATTAAAATGTGTTAGTATAGTATATGGCCTAGTCAATCACACTAATTTTTCAGGGGGGCAAGATTCCCACGGGGGGGGGGGGGTCAGCTGCCACCTCCCACTATGGGTATGGCACTGCTTATTGGCATATTTTAATAAATGGGTCTCTTGACCCCTAGACCTAAAATTTGACCACAAAATTCACAAAAACCCCCTATCTCCCGGGGGACTATCTCCCTAATTCCCATCGATTATCCTGTAGTCCAGGTACGATTCATTGACAACTAATATCAACCTTGTTTTATAATAATAATGTGTTTCGACGGTTTCTAGACCAGTTTTTGTGCTGATTCTGAATCCGATGGATGCCAGACGAGCCAACATTTGAGCATTTTTGTAGGAAACGCAAAAAATCAAAATGGCCCCAAAATACAAAAATATTCATCTCTTGTTCAGTCAAAAGTTGTATTTTTCAGCCTGTGCTAGGTAAAAATCATATATTGACCAATTAACAATATGATTCTGTAACCACGAACCGATTGAATTCAATATGGCAGGTCAATACAATAAAGTGTCTGTCTTCTGAACTATTTTGAATGCAGGTTGGGAATTTGGTATCTATAATATCCTGGGTTTTTTTTGGCAGTCAAGAAATTACATTTAAAAACCATAAGAAATATTTTTAAAAATGTGATTATAAAATTCCTTCATTATACAACAAAAAATGATCCAAGATGGCTTCCGATACACCAATATAGCTATAATTGATAGATGTGTATTAAACTACTTGAATGTTTGTGTATATCCATGTAAGTCAATTAGATCAATGTACACATCGTTAGGTAATCAGAGGAATCCATGCATGTAAGAGGCCATCCAAGATGGGTGTCCCATATGGCTGGAAAGACATTTTACTAAGCGGCAAAAGTTCTGATCACCCAATGTTAGAGATATATTTCTTGTTTTTTGCAGGTTTGGGCGTCCACTGGCAGCCATATGGGATATTGGATGAATAACGACCCAAAGGACACTTAAGATAGCCTTACTGGGATTTTGGAAGTGATAATATAACTAAAAACCCAACAAACTATATCTCTTTAGTCGACGTTTTCTCCCACCTATAGCGTAATGACTTACTGACCTTTACTGATTGAATTGCAGCCATATTGACGCCTATCTAGGATTGCCATCTTGGCAGATATCAATCACTTGATTAGAGTTATGATATGTAAATGGCTCTGAATGACTTATAGTGATATACACAAAAATGGCAGCTAGTGAATATATGTAGTAGAATTTTGCCATTTTGGAGCCATCCTTGAATGGTTTATTTGATTTGATATAAATTGTGGAAAGCATCCTAATGGTTTCTATTAATTATTGATTGCTAAAGGCATTGATATATATACCAAGTTACCATTCTACGGTCAAAAGTAGATGATAATTATCAGATGCTTTGTTGTATTGGCGGCCATATTAAAATATATTAATTAGGCGGTTAATGAATCTTACTTAATTTGGTTCACAATGGGTGTTTTGATAGACAGGCCAAAAAAAAATTACAACTTTTGATTAATTAACATGAGTTTTTGGGGTTTTGGTGGCCATTTTGAACCTTTTTGAATTTCTTGAAAATGCTCAAAGTTTTCATCTGGCATCCAACGGATCAGATCAGCAGGTAAAACTGGTCTAGAAACCGTTGAAAAAAACATACATGTTTTATAACAAGGTCCCATGGTCTGTAGGCCTGGACTTGTGTAAATTGCCAAGAAAAAGACTAAGCGTCATATGTGGCGCTATTCGTACTTGCAGATTTGGTCTCTCTGCCAGAACTAACTTAAGTGGTGGCTCGCAATTAAACTAAAATTATTGAGGCCATATACAAGCACATGACGTAATGCATCAAATCCACATACTAGAAAATCATTAGAAGTTTGAATATTCTGTAATTGCACTCTAAAAGCGAAGCTAGCTTCTGTATTTTTTTGCAGTAATTTTACTTACAAGACTCTGTACGCTTTCTTTGCAAACCGCAAAAGAGGGGAACTATTTGACTTGTCTAAAACAAATGGACATTATGTTCCATGAGGACAAGAATGGCTGTTTTTACCTGCTTCTTCCCCCAAAACCGATAGGCCTGGGATAACCGAAACAGGATTGCGAACTCTCTCACCCTCTTACCATAAACATGGATTGCGTAACTCTATCCCCCCCTCTTACCATGATTACTCCGTTCTATACTCTTTCGTCTTGGATGTAGAACACCCTGAATAGCATAGTGCGCTGAATTCTCTCTGATGACCTGGTCATTAGCGAAGGAATCTCTCGTTGTTCGTACCAAAACCATAGGCCTACCCTTTGAAACAGGAAGAGCATTTTGTCCATGTAAAATAAATCATCATGGAAAACATTGTGGTCCACCTCCATATTAATTGTTTTGATTTTGTCAAAAAATAAATGCAAGTTCAAACTTTGAATTACGGTACCTCAAACATCTGGTTGACAATTGTCAATCTAAAGATGAACCAGGACCATATTACGCTCTTAAATTTTAGAGCCTCTATCCGAATTTGACTTTATAGTTCTAAAAAAACAGATTAAGAAGACAGGGTGAGTAAAAAAAAAAAACATTACTGATTGTATCTGCCATTTTTAATTGTGAGGTAACATATATCTAAACATATGTGGTATCAAATGAAAGAAATAGTTATCTTTAATTGCCGCAAAGATCATTCCACATCGGTTGAGTATAGACCGAGCTACTGTCGTTTGAATCAAGTAGCCTGTTTTTCGCTCTGTCCACGGATTCACATTAAGAACATGAATGGCGTTTAGAGAAGCAATCAGTGTCCGAAGGCAAAACGGATATTTAATGGACTGCAGAATAAAAGTGGCCGCGATGTTAACCCCACAAAAATTCAGTCCAATTACCATCAATGCCCTCTTAACATTTCCTACATCCTCATCACGACACAAAACTCATGAAAATAAATTCACTTGCTACAGTATCAGTTCTGGAGGCGTGAATGAATATATCATATGAAGGAACAGACATCGGTGACAACCTTTCATGGTTTAAAGTATTGTCTAATATTGGCTGACCAATAATATGCCAAGCTGAAAAAGTGTTTCTTATAAAACATACCATTTTCACTGGCTTGTACACCTTTAGATACTTTTATTTGACATAAACATAGACATACCTTACCCATCATTCGGGGAGTCAGTTAGTTAACCGCAGAATTCAAATGGGAATATGTGGATAGGGTAAAGATGACTACTTGGATTCAAAAGAAGTAGCTCGACCGACTACTTATCCGTTTGGGAATTATCTTTTACAAGCAAATTAAAAGATAATGAAATAGCTTTCCGATGATACCCATTTGGGAGATATAATTATTTACAAATTCAAAACGGCGGACAACCAATCAGGGTCAAGTTTTTTTGTTACTCACACTGGTAAAAAATGTCAAGTTCGGAACTCTACCCTATAGCGTATTATGCGTACGATTTTTCTAAACTGGAGCATACACCATACAACAAGCCTCTATACGCTTAATTTGCAAACCCGCAAAGAGGGAACTATTATTTGTCAAAAACAAATGGACATTATGTTCCATGATGACAAACACATGGTTTCTTTTACCTGCTCTTCCAAAATTGACAGGGTTGAGATAATTGACATGAGATTGCGTAACACTATCACCCCCCTTTACCACTGGGTTCAAGGTAAAAACATTCTAATCAGGCAGTTTTTGGCCAATTTGTTGCTCGACAATAAGTAACATTTTTACAAGGGTAAATAAATATTTAAAAATTCAAATTTGAATAAGCAGACAATTTAATTTCTACATTTTGTTATTATTTCAAACTTTTTGCCGGGGTTCAGGTCAAAACCACCTTCAAGTTCACATGATCGATTAACTTTTGTTTCTTCTGTGTACATAATATTCACTTACTCAAATGAGAGTTGCTACCTTGCAGTAGTACAAGATAAAGGTTGTGTGCATCATGTGATTGAAACAAAGTTTAACTACATTTTAATGATTTTTACTAAAAAAGCACTTTTGTTTTTCATTCAGGAGTGAGTTTTTGAATGAAAATCACAACAAAAAAATGAAAATGTCTTTGAAAAAAATGAATAGTCACTAATGAAGTACTTAAGAAACTATCAGTGATTTGATTAAATCAGGTAAACAAAAAATTCATCAAAAATCAGATTTTTGCATGGTCTGGAAATAGTATTGGTATTCTAATATACCATGCAAGTGATACGACCAAAGCCGCCTAATAAAGACAAAATCGGTTATGGTAGTCATAATTGTCCGAACGGACACTTTCTACAACAAGTAAATTGAATGGAGATTCGGATCTTTGAACACTGCCGTTTCTTCCTTTTCGTTAATTCTACAGTTGGAAAAAGTAACTTATGAGAATCTACAGACTCATCCTTCAACGTTAAACCATTCATGCACATTTCAAATTTGTCGGATAAATCATGATAGTGTCTTTAATTAAGGTGACATAACTATACAGATTTTCGGTCGAGTACATCAAAAGTAACACCAGTTAAGACTTTGTTTATATCAACAGCAATTCAACTTTGAGTGCAATACGTCGAAACTACAACTAGTTTGACCTTATAGCTTATTAACTCTGTATGCATGAAGAACTTGGCCCACTTTAAAAAATGTATATCGCTCGTCTCGATTCAAAATGCAGACAGCACCAAATAAAAAATGGTACCTTATTCGCCAATAATGAATAGTCTACTTTAAGAAGTATTTAACTAAAGTGGATTAATTAAACAAAAGTTCCTTTGAGTCAAAAGGTCACTGTATGCTTAACCCAGTGAAAGAATCAAAAATTTCAACCTTACCATTCTAAAAATAGAGATTTCCAAAAAAAACATTTTTAAAACTGCTTTCAAATTAAGTATTTTCATGGGGAGGTCCACACAAGACAAAACCCCCATTGTGGTAAAACTAGAATTTCGCGGTTTCGGGGACTTCGCTAGTCTGGAGGGGTTTGGGGTTGGTTTGGTTCCTTTTGGAACCTTATTCGGGCGTCTTGGCGATGGAGGGGTGGTGGGGGGCTTTTGGAATGACAGATTAAATGCAGATCGATTGCGCCGGGAGGGAGCGGCTCTAATTTTTTTTTCAGGTAGGATGTGCCGGCCGATTTCCGAACTTGGGTGCCTGAGAACTTAATTTGTGTCCCAAAGGTTAGGGTCTTAGGAACTGAACTTTTGAGAAATTTTGCAAGATTGGGAGCCGAAATTTGGCTAAAGTGAGCTTTTGAGCAAAAGTTTACCAAAAGGAGGACCTAGTGCCTGCATTGTACTTCAACCGGGGGTCTCGGGACACAGTAAACTATTAAAGATATTGTAAATTTACAATATTTTTCGGGCATTCTGCCTACCCAAAAATAGGTAAATGTTACAGCATACTCTAAAAGTTAATTTAATTTAAAAACTCTTGCGACATATGGTATTCGGGGAGTTATTACGAAAAAAAATGATGCTTGGGAATTGTAGGGATAAAAAAAGCACGGATGACCACACCAATCTATCAACATGCCTGTAATTAGACCACTTTTAATGTAAATTATACTTTTACGGAGGCGTATTCTGTTGGTAGAATGCATGCTGCGTATACTTAAACTGTAAAATTTACACAAGGTACAAGAATAAATGACGACAAGCGAGTACATTTTACTGTACTTCTATAGTTTACATTCTTAACCACTCAAATGGAATTTTACACACATTAGGGATGGGGGTGTGGGGGGGCTCCTGGAGACTCTTAATCCAGAAAATGCATTTCCCAATGGATTAATTCGGCAAAACTCTGAACAGGCATAATATTGCTCTAATACATTACTATAGTGAAAGAAAAAATAAAAATATTTATCGTTAGATAATTAGGAGTTGCCAATTTTTTATGGACTGAAAAGTAGCCATGTTTGCCGCTTCTCCACAGTGTTGCACTATACAGTTAAACAATGGCGTTTATGAGTTAAAGGCACTACAGTGATCACCCGAAGAGTCAACATATTTGAAATTCGCAGGAATAGCTTAAAAGTGAGAAGATGAGTATGTACAATTCTCATAAAAGAGCTTTTCAATTGAGAAATTGACAGGAAAAGAAGAAAAGCAGGTTCAAGATATATGAATCTCATTCAATTACGTGTTGTAGAAAGGTCCGTGCGCGTGCGCGACAGTAATGACTAAATATCAAATTTGGCCTTATACGCGCTTTCGGTCTTATCACTGCAGGGTGTATGTTAGGACACCCGAATTTGTCACAAACATGGAAAACACAGTTGATGATTTTTTTCGATTTTCTGAATTAGCAAATCACTGATAGTGCCTAAAGAATATAGCAAATTAATTATATATAACAATAAATTGGGTACGGGAACTTTTAGGGAATTTTTGTGGGGCCCTGGTATTTGTTCATCATAGAATACAGCAAAAACAATAGATAAAATAATTATGAAATGATGCAGTATACAGCTAATTCATAAATTAGATACCACGCGATAGCTTAGAGCTTAGAGTTACTCATTTGTATTGGCATCAAATTGAGTACCAACATTGAATATGAAGTCACTACTGACTCATAGTTGACAGTATGAAAAATAGGATGGGAATTGCTATTTTCGGCGCAATTTACTGAATCAAAAACAAACTGTTTTTGTGAACTAAAAAGGCCATATTAAAAAGCCAAATATCAGTTTATAGCTTAATTCTCAGATCACAATTTTCAATTTAACGGACATGGTCATCCACATACTAACAAATAAGCTAATGTCATGTGTAAGATATCAAATTGGGATTTTTTCTAATTTACAACATTTCTTGGTTTAAAAAACTAACTTTGTCACAGCAAAAGCAAATTATTATTTTTTCTATAGTTAGCACGTAGCCTAAACATTTTTCAATTAGATCCGGCATGCAATAAACAACATAGCTCGGAATCCGTTGTGTGTGCTTTAAGTGCCCCTAAATTGGAGATGAAAGGAGTTAATATGCATTTACCCATAATCCCACAACACCGTAGATAAGGTATCAATTGCGTGTACACAATCGTTATGTCACCCACTGTTACCAATGTTATTTGGTATAACTTGACACATTTATTTAATGGGATATTAGTGATTATTCGATCTTTCACACGTGGCCACAAATTACCTGATTAGTGCTAATCTTGGAGATTTAGATCATGCGATCGATTACTATAATCCCATAACTCATTATGAGGTTTTTTAAGACTGCATCATTTACAGATAATGAAGTTACAAGCTTTAAAACTTACCACGTTATTGACAATTTACAATGTATTATGGGGTAGTACTCGATTCTTCCATTGTGGACATCTCGCAAACGAGTTATGACATGTCTGACATAAGATGTGGCGATTTTTTCCATTTACTTTTCGGGGGTCGCAACGGCGACCACCCAAGCAAAATGTCTCTTCAAATACAATCATACGTATGCTCCATTCAACTATCCCCTAAGTATCACTTATTTTATATACGTTTATATATAAATATTTACAACAGTGGAGAAGTCAAACCTAAAAATATGGCCTAGATTGCCTCAGCCTTTCACTAATTAAAAATTACACCCCTGCACCAAGTCATGAAGCCGAAACCGGAATATCTAGCCACTTGAAGTGGTTGAACCATCTCGCGAAATAGTAACACTCGGAGCTCAAACAACTACGCAGAATTTTATTCCTTCTTCAAAACACTTTCTCTTCTCCGATCTTTCGAAAATCACTTAAGAATTCCAATTTTTGAAAACCTTTTTTGTCAATTTCCAGATTTCGCGTATGATTCAATCATTACCTTCTCCTTCTCATCCTTTTCTTCAGCCCTACAAAGTTCCTGCAATTTGCGTGGTCAATCTAAACAATAAGTTAAGTAAACAAAATGCTACCTATATAAGACAACTCGCAGACGACGAAACCAATATGAGGAGCGTCCCCCGCCCTCATAATATCGAAGGGGTTAATGAGATGATCATGTTTTTTCATCCGAGGTCAGAAATCTGTTTTTCTTACTTTACTCAGCTGGGGTCTACCCTGTATAGAACGCTTTTGAGAAAATTGAACATTTTTATCGGTGGTTTTTACACAGTAGCCTATGCACTGATGAGCACCGAATATTTTTTCCCACTGCTACGTACGTCACTAGCGGCTAACTAATATGCGGCTCGACTTTCCCGCACCGCCGTAGCTGCACACAATCCTCGAAAAACACGGTGCTACGTACGTCACTATGCTGGCTAACTAAATATGCAGGCTCGTACTTTCCGCAACGCCGTAGTGGAGCTACAATCTCCGAAAAAAATTGTTTGAACACTTCTCTGTCTATACACGTAAAACGCTCCCCCGAAACCCCAATTTAATGTTGCATGTCTGTTCAGTTCGCCAAATTGTAATTAAAACATGATTCGGGGGGGATTCCTAGACTACCAATGTAAAAAAACATGGAATTCCCAGAGGATTATGTTAGGAGTATAGGGGTGTGAAAAAGATTGATATTTTTCCGGAATTTTCCTCTGAAAATCGTAAAAACACTGGAATTCCATCACCATATACCTAAAATGGGGGAATTCCCACCCGTATTTGACATTAAATTCTGGAATTCCAGCTTTCAAAGTGACAGCTGGCATTCCGGTGCCTCTATTGGGGGGGGGGGGCATTTTTTTCTGGAATAGCCCAAGATGACAAATATCGTATGGTCACAGTTTTCATGTTATGTTTCTTTTGTGAACTAAATACGAGTGCACAACTTTAGCCGAGGTGTTACATCTGGTGTATGTGGGGTTGTAAAATTTGTTAATTGGTAAATGTCTCTTCAAAATTTGACTCCTCGATTTACCAGCCTACAAAGTCATTGAAGGGAAATAAAAGACGTAAATTTACCATGGAAACAATGTTACGAGTGTTCGCAAAAGAAGCCCAACACCCTCGAGCGTTTTCCCTCATAATTAGTTTAGGGCGCAAGTAACAAATCAAAACCAAAATTAAATCAATAAATCAAGCGATTCGTCCTTGAGTGTACTTCATAAGAATAATTGTTCTGGAGCGAATTCTTATATTGCTGCCTCAAAGACAAAATGACAATTTACAAACCAACGCAAAATAAATACGTAAAAAAAAATAACGGGAATACAACAAATAAATCCTTAACCATGAAAGTTACTGGTTGTATAACATCATTGGTCGGTTTTAAAACTTTTGATTCTCACACAAAAATATGCGTACCTGTAATTTTCAGTCGAGATACTTCGACATTCTTCAGCAGAGTGACCCAATCTAAGGAGCACATACCTTTTGGACATGTGGACACCAAAATCGGTCGTAGACTCTGTGGTGTGCGGAGTGTGTTCAAAACTACTCAAAACTCTAAGACAACTACTTGTCGCACATAAAGGCAAAACTGAAAGAAGGACATTGCGGGCTCGGTTTACCTAATTTTACCGTGTCAAGGGAAGAACCACAAAGGCAAATGTCAAGGAAGCTTCCGCGGTGAAACTGAAAGATCACTTAAAACTAGATTTTAAGAACAAAAAAAATCGCCGTACTAAGCTATGTTACGTCTGAAGTGTCCCAACACATCCACATCGAATCACCAGGTCATTAGGTTTCCTTGGAGGAGTGCGGATACTAGACCGGGATCCAAGATATTTCGAACGTGGAGTGAGGCTCTATTTACCTTAGGGTCAAACCAACCTTCCTTAATAGAGGACGGGGGCCGGAAACAAGTTACCCGAGTCTACGACCAGATTTTGGTGTCACGAGTCCAAAAGGTCACGTGCTCTTAAATTGGGTCACTATGCTGATAAGGTCGAGGTATCTCGACTGAAAAACAAAACTAAAATCTTTTTGTTCAATAGTCCTCGAATCATCGCCAATGCAAGGCAGTCCATACTCATCACTAGTCATTCTTCCCTAGATACCCACAAACCTCGCCCATGGTGACTCGTCCAGAATAAGAATAAATAATTAATAATTATCACTTATAAACGGTGACAACGAAGTATCTAAGCGATGTACCTAATCACACAAACACACAAAAAAATACCGTTTCCTGATCTATAAATTAAATGAAAATACCACTAATTAGCAAAAAATAACAAATATTAAATTTTAATTATAAAAAAAGAAAGCATTTTACCAAATTTGCCACCCAAACAAGTTCATCTGATTAAAAGAAAAGTATGCTCCTTAGTAAGTTTACAACAAGTGGGAAACAGTTGATGCATTTCTAACATTCCAACCGTGAGGCTGTTCCAAACGGGGAGCTGCAATGGCAAAAGCCTGATTACCCATACATATCTAATCGTAGGACCAAGCACAAAGAAGAAAACTTTCGACGATGAGCGTTGAGAAATACTTGGATTGTAATCCGAGATAAGTTTCCGAGGTACTTGGGAGCCATACTATTTAGTATCTGATAGGCAATGGTAAGTCTTGAAACGGATGCTGCCTTCAACTTTAGCCAGTGTAGATTGTTCAGAACAGGCGTAATGTGATCATATCGGTTTGTCAAAGTGACAAGTCTGCTGCTGAATTCTGTACACGTTGTAACGGACAATATGACTGAAAGGAAGACCACACAACAGAGATTTATTACAGAATGATCTGGGCCTCCGCATTAAAAATAAATCAAAAAATTTAAACACCATCGTGAAATTTCAATTCTGTCATTCCTCCCCTGACTTCCAAACAGCTAATCGTATGAATAGGGTCTTTTCACGAATATCTTCCAATTATTGTTGTAATATACAAAATACCAAGGTTTCTGTTGATAGGTGGTAGACTTGGCAGGAGAGGCATCAAATTCGTTAAAAATGGAAACCCTTGGCGGCCATATTGGATCCCCCATATTACCTAATCATTCAAAAGTCGGATTGCGCCTAATTCCCCATATACTTGAATATTATGGTATGAAAAGACATGAACAAATTTTAAACTTATTCAATAAGTTTGATTAGGAGTTTTCTCCCTAAGACGAAAAAGGAAAATCCAACACCAAGAATAAAAAACAAAAAGCAGTCGAAGAGCCTTGTTTCCAAGAGTGTCCCAAACACAAAAAAATTAGATTTTCCAAACGCTTAGGAACAAAAAGCAGCTTCTCAAAAGAAAATCATGCAAGGCATCGCTTCCTTCGTTACAAAAACCTCCACCCATGACGACTCGTTTGGCATCGATATGATCCCTCCGATCGATTACAAAATCAAACAGGTCATCAGAAATGAAGCATTTCAAAAATCTCATCAGTTTTGTCATTTCCTAAGCTTAAATTTTGGACCTTCATGAGTAGTCGGGAGTAACAGCGGTGAAGTATAGCTTCCAAATTTTAAGTGAGCGTCCAACATTCTGTTCCATATAAAAAGGCGCTTTCAACAGCTGCTCTAAAAAGGCTTATTTCAGAGCTGATTGCAGGTTTGACTCCCATTTGCCACGCATTTTGTTGCATGCTTTCCATGCCATAGTTTTTCTTACTTTGAAGTCTTTTTTTGTTTCATCGACCACTGTGCCAATGTACTAGAAGTCGCAGACTTGCTCTATTGTTTTCCATCAGTGGTCGACAAAGAACAGCTGTCAATGTTAGCTAATGTTGTATGCCATGAATTTAGTCTTGGATGCATTGGATGCCACGCTCATTTGGAGCCCGTGACAGAGCATGGCCTTGCGGTTAGGGTGCTTGCCTGTGGCGCAAATTTACCAAAAATTCATGGGTTCGAATCCCGGTGGGGTCATTTGCTGGGATTTATTCGGGTACTATCAATTCTGGATTTGATCTGCGTACCAGCTATTGATTAATGCAGAATACCACTCTCCTCCATGGTCCTCGAATCATCACTTCGGGCAAATGGACCATGAAAGCATCCCGTCATTCGGAGGGGACGTTAAGCCGTCGGTCCCGTGTACAGAGAGTCACAACTCTACATGTACATCGCAGTCAGTGTCGAATAAGAGTAGGGTGAAAACCCCTGACTTTCCCAATCCGCCCCAGCCTCAAGCGGGCCATGTTAGGAGCGTCCTTATCATGGATAAACGCGGCCCCGGATCAGCATATACTCAGTTGTATAAATTCTGACACCACCACAAGCCATTACCAATGACTTGTGGATACGCTAAGAAGATGATTTGGACCCCGACGGTACTAACAGCAGTTTCTACTCTGGCAAGATCCTGGGTTTGCTGGAGAATATCAGAGAGCAATACAATGTCGTCAGCAAAGTCTCGATCTGTAATAACGTCTGCTGGTTGTCTTCTACTAGTGGAGCCAAGATTATCACCATCCTCGCCAGTGGCCATTCTCATGTCAAAATCAAACAATTAAATGAATAAGTAGGCGTGCCATATTCTCCCTGCAGACAAAAAAAAAAAAAAAAAAAATCCTGCTGTGCTGTCAAGGCTCTGGTTGGGCCATCATGATATCTTACCACTGTGTCGCATCATCTCAATTGTCTGGATTATTTTGTCCGTAGGCCATATAGTTTTCAATCTTAAACATCTTGCCAAGATGAACCGAGTCAAATGATTTTTTAAGCCAATAAAGGTAATGATGCGCTTCAAGTTTTTATCCTTCAATTAGCCTCTCAATCCAGGATTGTGATAAGTCTAACGTCCCTCTGTCTGAAAGCTTTGGTTTGGTCTTAGAATAAGCTCAACATGTGGTCTGCAACGATTTCAAATCATGCGCTTGAAAACTTTTTCTGCAATACTGTGGTTTTTGTTGTAGGCCTAAGTAGGTGATTTGTGTGCTTTGAGTGCAATGTATTATGTTTAGATTCTAATAGGTGACTACAAGTTCATGTTAATGCCCATTTTTTACCCTGGCCAATAATATTCGCCAAGGACCCGAAACTCTCAGCCCACAGACTCTACCATTCTGTTTTTTGCGATTTCTACAATCCACTTACGTTGCTGGTCGTCAATATTGATCTAGAGTACGCGAGTGGAATAACTTGATACTGCTTTGTTAATTTTTGAAAGTCCCCGAAACAGCAAATTGGCCCATTCTCCGTTAAAGTGTTCAAGTTGGCTCCAAAAATGACGAAATATCAACATTAAGGAATTCCTGAAAATCAGTGAAAATCGTAAACTTTAATATTCTCAAAACACGGAACAGTACATGGGTGATCTTAAAAATATTCCGAGTTTTAGTATATTGCCTAACGTTAACACTTAAGTAACGTACCTGTCGTAACGTATCTTCCGGGCCTTTTTCTAGTCCGTGCTGTTTCTGATGAAAGTACGTTCGTCCCACTTGTCTCTATACGTATTATCAGGTATTACTATCATACTAAATCATGGTGTGGTATTCGACTTAATGTATCACTCCATATTGCAAGAGCGTAACAGGAGGTAACGTGATTGTCGCGGTTTGAACGTAACAGGAGGGAATTTCTTTGATTACTAGGGCTGGAAATTGTTACTCCTTGAAATCAGATTTTTGTGCAAAACATGTATATTAACATTGACATCGTCGATTTATCACATATTGGAACATATGACATTCATTATGGTTCTTGAGGGCATATTATTGTATCCATTCGAATGATCGTAACGTATCTGTTTGCAATATTGGCGACATGCCTTAGAGAACTCCTGCGAAACTTTAATAACCAATATTATCATTTTTAAACTTAACATTAGTGCATAATAAGGCTGATAAAAATGCAATGCAATCTTTGATATGCGCTCTTGGTGTACGAGCAGGACACATTTTCAAGAACAGGATTTGGGCTGGGACATGGCGAAAAGCAAGAATTATGGCATCTTTAGCCTTATTGCTTTATACTTCTCTTTCCTCATCCCGTTACAACATCTAGTCCCGATCATTTTGAAACCCATAACTCCGAAGTATAAATTTATATTCTACACATTCATTCTTAAAGGCCAAAACAAGCTTTAAACTGTGCATGACTGTTGGCGACACTAATAACGACTTTTTGAACACTTTAATCGGAGAATGGACCAATTATAGTAGATTCCATTTATGGAAGAGTTTATGGGAAGTTTGGACTTCGTCCATTACTCAAATAGTGGACACAAATACCCATAAAAACTTCCGTTTCTTCCTCTCAATACAAAAGAGACGGATTGAAAGAAACTGGCCAACTCCAAATAAAGTTCCGCTGTTCGTCCAGTTCAAACTGATCTGCAGTGTCTTTAAACATGTTGAAGTACCATAGGCCATGCTGTGCATAATGGTCGCAGTCGTCAATTTCAATTGTTACGTGAACTGGCATTTTGTTATTATTTTTCTGCTTTTTATCTTTCAACGTATGTAAGTGCGGATGATGGTATTTTAGTAGGAAGTTGCTACTAAAATACCATCATTTTCCATGCAGATACTTCTCTTTTCATATTCTTTCTCCTTTAAAAAAAAACCGCCTTCATATTTACGACAAGTGCTCGCACATCTAAGCTGTAGGAGCTATGATGGAGGATAAAATAAGTCTCTTCGCTTTCGATACATTGCAATGATATTACCAAACACTTAGCGGATGATGCTTTGTAATGGAAATTCATTGAGGCAATTTACAATTCAAAATAGTGTTTGACCAAATATTTTGCATTTTATTATACCATGTGATGCATAGTGTGTCTACCCCAGAATTTGTTTTAAACATTGGCTATATACCAACAACATATCATAAATTTGAGAAGGCTTCAGTCACCTGTGTGTTACAATACAGAACTTTTATCTTCACTATTCATAAAATCTGCTTTCACTGAAACTATTCCTGGATTTAGTTGCGCTTTCTTTGAACATTCTACAGTGTTCTAGGGTTTATGCTTTTGACTATTGATTGAGACTGTGAATGGTCCAACCGCTCAGGGTTGGCTATCATGGTTATAGCGTACATATGCCACAAATACACGGACTAAAGTTTTTAGATACTAATCCCCTCAATTCATACCTTCACCTAGAAAAAAGTAGAGGCTATTCCACTATCAACTGGAATCTCGTATAGACCAGTTAACATCCTATGTCACTTCTTTTGTTGCCTGCGAATCCATTCCTGCGAATCGTTATGGCCCATAGTATTAAAACTCTAACAGATACAATTGCCCAGTGTATAACATTCAGGCCGACCTATTTCAAGAAACCAGGCCCTAACAGGTTTACAAACATTGCTGTTAACTGGTCTATAGTGTCGGCATTTCAATTTACAAAGTACATCGCTCACAGAAACATGTGTATAGGTTGCATAATCGCTGGACACCTTGCAGGCACGGTGTTATGGTTTCACAGAGAATTGGTATACCGGAAACAGGTAATTTTGATAGAACTCGCTCGCGTACGGCGTGTAACTGGTTATCCTATCTGATCAAAAGTTCGCAGCAATGAAGTTTTTCATTCGAGTTAAAGGAAATGTCATGATTCTGAATATTTGGAAAATTTGGTATGGATGGAAAGCTTAAGTAACGTAGATTACATATAAATCAAAATAAGTTGAAAATTGTCCACATTTGTTGAGCATTTTGCCCTTTTAATTTTCCGCCCAATAGCTTACTCGAAAACGATTCCGACAAATCCACATCGCAGGCAAATGGTGACGTCAAAGTGATGACCATCCATAATTTACGTCGTTGTGACCATCATATCGCAGTGTTGCCACTTTCCTATAACTGCGATCGATGTGTTTTTATATCAATAATAATTAAAACACAACGATATGAAACAAAATATGTCATTCTGTAACTTATTTTCAAATTTTATTATTACTTTCATTAATCCATCAATATTACAGTGTCAGCAATAACAATTCGAGTCAACACGATGTTTTGGTCATCACCTTGACGTCACGAGGAGAGCAAAATTGGGCGCTTTTGATCAATGAAGCCGTGGCGAAAAATCCGCCCGTTTTCTTCGTATGTCAAAAAAGCAAAAATTAAAATGCCTCTATTTTGTTAATTTTACATCAAATTGTATTATTTTTTTCGGGAATTCTTGATGTATGTACATATATTTTATGAATGTAAGTCAAACTGAGCTTGACAAAAATCTTGACATATTTCCTTTAAGAATCTTACAGGGAAAAACAGCAAAGATACAGAACGCAGTTGTACACATACATTAGACGAAGATGCCGCCGAAAATGTCAATTGAAATGTTTGGTGGTGGGTGATATCACCCCAAACTGCTGGTGCGCGCCATACTAGAAGTATACTATACCGGTATATTATACTTTATTTTGCAAGACCGTACTATACTTTCAACGGATCTTAAATTATATGAAATCCCATACTAATGCATACATATGTGCCAGCAAGTTTGAAATATGTTTTTGGTTTATTGTAATGTGTTTCTCACGTGATTATAGGGGTTTGTTGATTATTTTTGATGCTGTATACTGTACTTCGTTTCAAAAATGCATTTTCTGCTGATGTGGAATGAATGATGGTAGGAGATCATGGTCACCATTTCATTCAATACTCTATATTTCTGCCGGGTCACTTCCTGTACAAAAAGGGGATAAATATGAGCTAATATGTGCAGAGGTCAATCGTGCAAAATGCATCTCAAGAACTTCGCCTTGCATCAAGGAACAACAAGTCTAGGACACGAGTCTTCAAATTACTTCTGTTGCCAAAATGTTCCAACTCTTAAGCGCGCGCGTCATTGAAAATAACCTCTTTCTTAATTTCTTCACTGATATGAACATTTAATGACTATGCTTTCACCACATTTGTATTCATATGTGCATATTTGTTTCTTAAATCTTGCAGAATTGTCTAAATGTTCGGTGGAATTTAACAAAGGAGGAATTATCATGTCATCAAGTATCTTTCAACCCGAAATCTGAAATGCAAGACATGAAAGTGGACATTGTTCGCCAAGCTGATTGTGACTGTCTCGCGCCAAACGTATCACTACAAATGACAATTTGTAAATCATCTCCGAATATTCCTAATTTGTTTCAAATAATGTGGGATGGTAATTCAATAACTGCATACAAAGTAAATAAAATAAATATAGCTTACCGTTTTTCTTGTAAAATACTCTACCCCTCATGATACTTCAGCAGTGTGTCAAACAATTTATTGTGTTCCTCTTTTGTAAAAAATTTCATGGGATTCGCAAAACTGATTGAAAGTCTCTTTTATTGTGACAAAAACCAAATTAAAACCAATAATTTCGAGGGGAAACACTTTAGGCACCTGGTTTGGATTCCTCCAGCTACATCAATTTTAAAGCGAAAGTGATTAAATTAGACTGGTTTAGTGACAGAAACACCAAAATATTGTTATACGGACAAAGACATAATTATAAGTCCAAAAATTTGTGCGCCTTTTACATAACCATGATGCTCGTTAAATATTACATCAACTGCTCAACCTCAAAAGGAGATAATTAATCATATAAAATTTATTTGTGAGGTTTTAATCTGAAATAACAGAATATTAATTTGCATTTAATAATATATCGAGGGTTGACAATCAGAAAGACGTAACTCAGCACTGAAAGAAATATGAAAGAATTTCTTTAATTCTGCTGTTCATAATTCTTTGTTTACTAAAGTTTATATAATGTTTGCTTACAGTACCATATATGAGCTTTATGAGATGTTTACATTTTGAGTAATGAATAGATTTGTTTAGTAGAAAATATTAAACATCACATTTCTCAAAACCAGTATTACAGCAGAATTAAAGAAATTCTTTAATATTTCTTTCAGTGCTGAGTTACGTCCTTCTGATTGTCAACCCTCGAATTTACTCCACTACTTCTCCTTTTAAAATTTCACATTCCCTCCAAATGAAACCATACTCACGACACTACGCATAAAGTGACACGAATAAAAGATTAGGCTATAAAATAAGAGACAATTTGCATATGGTGAAACAGCTGGTTGGAGTCCCGGTTTTATAGCAACGATTGTTATCTAATAGCTATGTAGAGAAGGATAAAACAACCATGTGCTTCAGATAGCAACTTCTCGTATGGTCCACACCTGGGGGGATACTTTATCTATTTCCCACTTGATCCAATCCTATTTGGTTCTATCCTATCTGGTGCAATCCAGTTTGTCTAATCCCACCCGATTCAGTACCCATTTTGCCAGTCCCAGTTTTATCCAATTCGCATTTATATCGTTCAAGCATTCAACTTTATTTCAATATCATCACCAATCTTACAAAGACACAGAAACGGTGATATTGAGATTTTCGAGAGGCCAATAAGGCCAGATGTGAGCATCCCCTACACATAACATACAAGACAATACGTGTCCCCAATTAATACTCATTTATATTCAGTATAGATTTGATTTGATTTCTAAAACAATATTTTTACACATTATTGTCCAAAGAATTCCATAGTTTTGGTCCAAAATTTCTCAGCGCGATCGGAAAACTTTTTTGTCATTATTAATACAATAATTATTGGCATATCTTGTATGGTATTTATGTATTAAGGCATGTTTTACAACGTAATTCTGAATAGGGTTTGGTAATTGGTTTGCATGGTGGTCATAAACATTGCATGTTCAAATTGAGTATAAACATCAAGAGTACAATCACAGGGCTCGTCCCTTATCATTTATTGCATATCCGCCATTTTGGATTGTGACCAATTTTCCTAGATTGTGTAGATTTCAAAACCAAAGCCGAGTTTTTCCTTCAATTTTTAGTCTTAAATAATTTATCCTTATCCAATTATCTTTCATATAAAACATGTCAATGGCTTGTTTTCCTATTTTCTACTATGTTTGTAAGCACCTAAAAACAATACGCCTCACGGCCGTCATCTTCGATTTTATGCCAAATTTTCATTAATTTGCTACTTTCGTTGCATTTTGAAACCATAGAAGAATTTGTTTCTTCAAATTTTTGAGCTCCCAAGTAATTTGTCTACAATTATCTTTCATATAATACAAAATTAAATGCTTGTCTTCGACTTAGATATCAATTTTTGATCAAGTGATCGAGTCGTCTATGTACACGAAACCCTGTGAAATTTGGGATTTTCCATGGAACACCCAAAATTTGGCTTGCTAATTCAATAGTGGAAAAAGATGCAACGCAAATCATTGAATAAATTTGAATTTCTTTTAATAATAATATTATATATGAACAACACCTTTGCAATTTGCAAAACAATGGAAAGCAAACAAGCGTTTGTTATTAAAATTAATCCCTCAAAGATACTAATTTTGTTAATTTTGTGAGGAGCGCTAAGTATATTGACTTGTGGTGATTTGGAATTAATGAAATAGCTATATTGTAATTCCTTTCTTATCAAAGTATTGACTCGAATCCAATGGCCAAATGTTTATCATAAGGGAACACAGTAAAGAGGTGATACACCACGAGACGGTCTTACCCAAAACACAATAAACTGAGAGTTAAGCACCATACGGTGCACGAACAAACTTCTTCGTACCAATTACACCTGAAGGAGTGCCTCTCTTACTCTCATACTGAATGGTGGCGTCATATGTGATACAGCTTGGGGGGATTTCGGAAATTCTTCAATGTGTTTCATGACGTTCGAGAGACTTCTTATACCCTCAGGTGGTCAAAATTAATAAAAATGCGCAATTGAGCATGGGGGAAATCCCGGATGTTCTCTGTATGGAAGTGAAAACAGAATTCAAATCAGACGTTCCGTTGGTGAAGTTGGTGTTGTTTTTGTGTTAGTAAAGTTGCGGCATGAGTCCATTCCCATAAATTGGGGGTTGAAAATGTCTCCTAAGTAATCGTATATTATGCGTGAATAATATGACTATTGAGATTGTACTTTTTTTTGCGGTGTCACTTGGTCAATTATGAACACACTTCCTGCATCAATGCAATGTGACATGACGTTTACAATGGCAGACATTGCAAATATGCATGTCTAATCTTTCCGGCAGTGTAACCTTTTGTATTTTGGAAGGCAAATGGGATTATTGATTGCCTTCATATTATTGCAACGGCACTGTGTTTTTGAATCAGAAGGGTCATTTGGCGGCGCTGGTCAAGCTGGTTTCATGAAAAAACGTACAATGTACACACAAAGATTTTAACTTTATTCCGGTTTGTGTGTGTATAACTATACTGCAACAGCGTTTTCCACCACTGCGAGTTCCAAATTGTGTAAAAACGTTTTTCTAAGGAATGTGAACTGCGCACTATGATTAGATTTTGGTGATTTATTCCGTATTGAATTACGTGTTTACACAATTTCCCACCGACGACCCTCTCATTTAAACTAAGGTCAGTCAGCCGTGGCTTTATCGAGCGCTTATAGATAGCCGAGAGTCTTATGTTATTTGCATAAATAGAAATGTACTACCACACTGCGTGAAGTGCGGGCGGTGACTAGCGTCGGTGACTAGAATCGATTTTACGCATACCTTAAACATTTATACAGGCTTCAATACAGGAGGTTTGTTTGTAACGTGTACTCCACTGTGAGATTTGTCAAGTGTACTCTTAACAGCCTTCTCCAAAAAATTGGTACAGAATCATAAAACACATCGGTTAAAATATGAAATTCTTACTTGGCATCATATTGAATCACAAAGACCCTGCTTCCAATCTTATAATGTTTTTTGCAATGCCGATATATATCAAAAATTATTGCAAGCACCAAAATCGAGTTTGTGCCACTTTATGCCTGGGTGGGCTGTTTCGCGCATTTATGCCCATGCTGTCTTGAAGCTCACCACAAAATTTGTAACTTGACAATAAAACAAAATACAGATTAAAGGTAAACAAAGGGAAGTCTAGTTTTATCGACAACAAATTTTATAGTCAACATTATCAGTTCAATGATAAATATCATCTTTTCATAAATAATAAACAATCCAATTTAGTTGACGTAAATAAATGGGCGCTTTGAATTATTACAAAATTGGTATCTGGTTAAAAGTTAAAAAAATCATGCCCGAAAGGTAATGTAATTGTACGCAAAATAAACACTCCAAAATCCCAAGAAATGTTTAAAAACTATTGCACATCTTTGTGCATTTACTAAATTGTTGAAGCCGATAAACATTTAATTTGAAAGCAAGTAGAAGTTGTTGGTAGGATTTGCATTTCATGATACTTCCAGACCATAAAAACTCTCATCCTCCAGGTTTCCTGGTACGCTCATTTTCTCTTCTTATAAACATATGTATGTAGAATGGTTATTCACTTTATCTTACCGCCAGAACTTACTGTTCATAACTTCCACCATTCGTAACTTTGTGGTATCTTTAGAGTTTTTATGAAGTTAATCCCATTTTACAGAATTTCCATATCTGTTTCAACTTGAATACTTATTTTTATTAATCTTTCAGATTCTTTTGCACACTTTCACCGTTTTCACTCACCCAGAAGTGGCCCAAACTCGATTGTTTGTGTTTTCCGCGTAAACTAGAGTTTCCGCGAGTTGAAACAGCAATGAGATCACACACAAATACTGGAAAATGATTCTTTTTGCTGGTCGGTACGGCCAGCTAGCCCGTAAGAGCAAATCGTGTAACTGACTGAGCTGACGACTCCGTGCCGTTAGGAAAGTCGTTGCCAATGCCGATCATTTTCCGTCTTGACCAATTTCATAAGACACACCTTATTACCCCGCTGTCGGGCCGTGCGTGATCGCGGCAAGGAAAAAGGAGTTTTAACGGCTACTATAATCTTTTTACTATTATCAAAACATCCAGATAGCTCTTTCAAATTACAATTACAACCGTCAAGTAACAAGCACCCACTTTGAATTTTAGAAGACATAGTATAAGAGTTCTAATATTAGTCGATCTGGCATCGTAAATTGTGTCAGTTGGGTCATAATTGGGCATTAGTTTGGCAACCTGCAACCCAACCTAAATGACCCTCGTGATATGGCTAAGTTGCCTTGAAATCAGTGACAAGATGGCCCATTGTAGCAAGTCCGAAAAGTGAACGCGCCTGTTGTTGCGAAAAAATCGGGAAAAAACTAATATACACACTGGACGGCTGAGTAGCATGGACAATACAGCAGCTGCGTACCGAGCACCGAAATGAATGAAAAAACATTCTTTTTCAAGACAATTCTGTTAACGTCTATGGCAAGCCATAAAGGCCATAACGTTATTGCCGCAACGCTTTCGACATTGTCGGCACGCGTTGCGAGAAAGTAGCAACGCGTATGAGCGTCGCCAATTAGAATGACGATTTCTGTGACGTAATTTGTCAAAAAATTAGACCCACAACGCGTTGCAAGCCTCACAACGCGTTGCGGCCTCACACGCGTGTGTGCGGACCTTCAAACTCTGCGAAGGTTCACAGCTAAGGGTCTAACGTCTTGCCGAACCGCGTTGTGAGAAAGTGGCAACGCGTTGCAACTTTCGGCAACGCGTTGGCGGTCACGGCCACTCAAATCATGAATTTCTGTGACTATTTCAAAAATAGATCAACAACGCGTGCGAGCGAATACGTTTTATACCCTTCATGGCCTTCACCAACGCGTTGCAAGCCTTCACAACGCGTTGCGTGCTTCACAAACGCGTGTGTAACTTCACAACGCGTTGTGAAGGCATAAGTCTAACGTTTGCCGCAGCCGCGATTCGCGCTATGAAGGTTGCAACGCGTTTTTTAAAAAGAAATAGTTCCACAGAAATTCATGATTTTGAATTGGCCGACACCGCAACGCCTTGCCGAAATGTCGCACGCGTTGTGACTTTCTCACAACGCGTTGCGGCAATACTTTATGACCCTTATGGCTTCTTGGTCCTTCGCAACGCGTTGGAAAGCTTGCAATGCGCTGTGAAGCTCGCAACGCGTCGTGAAGGTTTGCAACGCGTTGCAAAGTTAGCTATCACGCGTTGGTGGGTCTATTTTTTGAAATCCGTCACAGAAATCTCATGATTTTGATTGGCCTACACTGCAACGCTTTGCCGAATGTCGCAACGCTTCTACTTTTCTCGCAACGCGTTGCGGGCATACTTATGATGGCCTTTATGGCTTGCCATAGACGTCGAAGGTGATTTGAGAGCAGTGATTTGGCATTTAAGAACCATAAAATCGCTGTGGGGATATCATACATAGTCACGTAGGAGCCAGACACGCCGTTAGTAATGATGAATGTTCGCCGGTCAGCGAATTGTTCATCGTATGTACTGGCTTGGTTCAACTGACAGTGCGTGGTTTAAAACCTATAATCATGTAATGTCCGTTTCGGCATTTGCCTACACAGACAAACAACATTAGCTTTTACCACTACCACATTTGTCACCGGTGCAGTGGTACAGTCTGACAGTACTGGGTAAAACACCATTGTGCTGACCTGCACATGATAAAAGGTTAGGTCTATTGTTTGTTTATTCTTCATACTCTTTGTTTTTAATCGATGCATGTGTTGGTGTAAAATGGTCATAAGGTACCGTTACCGAGTCAAAAAAAAAATCACCCTCAAGTCATACATCTGAAGCCTTAGCAATTACAAATAGACATGATATATACACACATACAGAAAAATCCCCAGTTAGTGATATGTGGGCTTCTTGATGGTATATATAAATTGATCAATTTAAGGGTTATTTGCTAATTTAAAGGAGCATTAATGTTGCTAATTAAAGGGGCCGCTAATCGAATTCATTGACCATTAAAGGGCATTCCTTATTTACCAATTAAAGAAGCACTCTTTGATTGACTATAGTTAAAGGCTATATAGACCGGT